>PVIC010042855.1:0-15657 GCA_004025085.1 Thryonomys swinderianus | reverse complement strand
AAAAAAAAAAAAAAAAAAAAAAAAAAAAAAAAAAAAGGAAAAAGAAGCAAAGCTTTTGTAAACAGGGAGGAGTGGGGGGGGGGAAGGGAAGGAGAATAAGAAAAAACTAGAACCAAGATATGTCATGTACAAGCACAGATTCCCATTGATCAGTGTGTCCATAATGTATGTCAAAACTGTACCAATAAACTTATGGGAAAACTAGATTTCAAAACACCTTTGGTTTTCTTCTAAAGTTACAAAGCAAATGGGTGGATGAGGGCTGGGAGCCCGCTGACATTTCTTCCTCCTAAAGAGACCAGTGCATCCACAACTGCTTTCTAGTATGACTTCAGCCGTGTGTAGAGAGGAGAGAACAAACAGAAAAAGCGAAGGAAGTAGCTCTTTTCCGAACACAGAATGCTTGGGTTTTTTGTTTTTTGTTTTTAATTGAATTCTTTATTGACACATTTTATACACAGCTCACAATCACACTCAACATTGGGGAATTTCTACCAGTATATGACACAAATTAATTCTCATTTTTACCCATATCCCTACCCACCCTTCAACCCCCTATGTACATGTGTTTTTTTTTCTTTTCAGATCATATTTATTCTTTCCCCTCATCACTTTCCCCTACCACATTCCCTTTGAATACAGGTTTGAGTCATTTCTGTGCAAAGGGAAACACCTTGAGGACACACTAATAAGTGAAATAAATAGGTCACAGATATGTAAATATCATATCTTTGCTCTGCTATGAGAACCTGTAGATGTAAATGATTTCTACAAAGTATGATAGATTTTATGAAATAGGAAATATTCAAATGGAATGCTTGGTTTTTAATCCGAGAACAAACTCTCCGGCCGCAGCCTCCGGGAATGGGTGAGTTGCTCAGGTACCGGGTGACAGGAAAGTGTAACATGTCAGCTCATTGACGGGGGTGTTTTCTTTATATTAGGAGCCACAGAACTTTTCTCCCTGGTTGTGTAGCTCATAAAAACATCCTGGTTTTATGCTGGGCATGGAGACTCACGCCCACCAGCCATCAATACCACACACCACAGTGCCGGGTGTGGTGGCTCACGCCTGTAATCCCAGTACTCGGGAGGCAGAGGCAGGACGACTGCTGAGTTTGAGGCTTGCCTGGGCTACATAGTGAGCTCAGGGCCAGCCTGAACTACAAAGCGAGACCCTGTCTCAAAAAAAAAAAAAAAAAAAAAAAAATCCTGGTTTTGTAGAGGGAGAACAAGGGAAGTTTTGTAGGGTGAGTGCTCAGGTACCTGTAGAAAAACCATAGCTTCCTACTCTATGAAGAATCATCTGGAGTGTATGATTGGTGCACTGTTTAAAACAGCAAATGCATTTGAAAAAAATTGATAACAGATGCAGTGTTTTAAAAATTGAAATATCTGGCAAATGATTAAAACTTGCATACCATTTTTCGATTTTAGTGGAAGGGAAGATTTGGATAGAATTTGACAAAATAGGAAATGTCAAGAATGAGGAAAGAGGGAGAAAGCTTCTGGAAACAAACAAACAAAAAAAAAAAAAAAACAGAGGAAGGTAGTTGTAGGGAACAGTGCATCCATTAGCCACTGTAGGCAAAGTGCCTGGGGCCCGTAATACTTTCCAAAGCCAACAAAAATGATTTCACTTTTATTCCTCTTGAAATCGGAAGGAAAAAATGATCACAATGAATGTAGGCCGGACTGTATTCAGTTTCCATACTAAGTCAGTTATGAAATGTGACTTTTAGTATTTGTTTATGGAAGGATTTCACAAAAATAAGACCTCACAGACGTCCTCCTCCCACCCTAAATCCGCTCACTCTGAGACCTAAGGAAACGGTGGCCTGAGGCTAATGTCCCATTACATTAACATTATCAGCGCCTGCGCATCAGTCACGGGGTTCGTCTTCCCTCAGGGTTTATCCAGCTGCTCACAGCCCCTCCCAGTGCCGTGTCAAGGCCGGTCAGATCTGTCAGTGCTTCTCAGACCCTCCACGGACCCGGCAGAAGATGCCTGCTGGGATGATTCCCACGGGTGTCTACTTCAGCTTTTCTCTCCAGGGCTGCTCCTGGCACCCACTCAGTACTGAAACACTTTCCACCCTGATTCAGAACTAAATCTGTGTGCGGACCCCCAGGAATGGGGGCCTCTGTCTACAAATCTGAACCCTCTTTTCCACCCCAGTCTTGAACTGGTTTAATGACTGGCATCTCCCCAATTCCTCTGTATGAATAGAAATACTAGTTACCGACTGCTTCCTGAGCCTGAGAGGGGAACAGGAACCGACCATCTTCCATTGTCACATTTGTTCTCATCATCTGTCCCTGGCACCGAAAGACTTTTTCCTCAAAGATTCTGCATTTTAGGAAGATATACACAAGGTACTTTGGCGCTGCCTGACACAAAGCTGATGTTTGTTTGTTTGTGGTGCTGGAGTTAGAATCCAGGGCCGTGTGCGTCTATCACTCTGTTACTGAACTGTACCTTGAGCTCTTTC
Organism: Thryonomys swinderianus; assembly: GCA_004025085.1. NCBI lineage: Eukaryota > Metazoa > Chordata > Mammalia > Rodentia > Thryonomyidae > Thryonomys > Thryonomys swinderianus. The sequence continues at coordinate 13,165 of PVIC010042855.1, read as the reverse complement.
TATTTTATTTTGAGATAGAGTCTTGCTAAATTACTCAGCCTGAGTTTGGAAATGAGAAACCTACCTGCATCAGCCTCCTGAAATTACAAGCATGTGCCACCATGCTTGGCCGGCTATGTTTTTTTTTTTAACTTTACACACACACACACACACACACAGAGAGAGAGAGAGAGAGAGAGAGAGAGAGAGAGAGAGAGAGAGAGAGAGGTAAAAGCCAAATACTTCAAAAAGAAATACCAGTTTTGAGATAGTTCAAAAATAGTAAGAATATAGGTATATAAATACACATAGGATGTACTAACAAACCATTACCAACATTGGCAATGCAGTATATGATTATGTAGTCTCCTTTTACTATTATTTTAAGTTCTGATGGACAATTTTGATTTATCATACTGAATAGAAACATGAAAATGATATCCCTGGACTCACGCCAGGAAGAACACTAATGCTGGAGGTTAAAGCTCCAGTATAGGCAGCTCCAAGAACTGGTGTGAGAGAGACCATTAACCCAGCAACTCTCAACCAAGTCATTTCTTTTCCTTTTGAGGCATTTAGAAATATCTGATGGCTTTTCTTTGATTATTGTGGGCAAAGTCAAAGGATGCCAAATAGCTTGCAAGATAGGACCAAGTATGGGTAAGAGAAGCATTTTACTTCTTTTGTTAAATAACTATATCTCAGCTGTGGCATTACTACCCAAAAATGACCCTAAAACGCTTACTGAGGTATATTTATTGAACAATTGAGAGATTGCATTGAGGGAAACTCTTCCTCGCTAATATAACTGTTTAACTCCTATATGAGATATTAAGCCTATGGAGGAATTGCATGTGATATTAGCTGATAAGACTTCCCACATTCACTTTTGAATCAACAAAAGGGGCAGAGGTGCCTTCCTTCCATATTCCCCACAGGTCAGGAGTAGCATAAACAATGACTACACTGGGCTTGAGTGGTGCCTGGGAGTCAGATGATCTCACTGCGGTCGTAAGCCAGAATGAAGGGACATTCCATGCATGAAAAGAAGAAAGGTGCCTTGTCCTCACTGAGAACTGGGTAAGGACACAGTTTATTGTGATTTGGCGTCAGTCAGTTTAGCTCATGCCCAATGCTCAGATTTTTTTTTTTTCTGGAAAACAATAGACACTAGAGAATTTGAGGGGATGTGATTTAGTTACTTATAAGCTCACTATGAGACTGCAGGGAAAGCAATCTGATCAAATTCTCCCACCTCTATAGATTTTTTATGCAAATGCCCCACTAATTATCACCAAAGAATTGATTCTGTCCTGTTATTATAATAAAACTCCATCTTTGTAGTCTTCTGAGAGATCCAGACACACCTGCTACACACTGTGTAAAGGCAGCAAACAGCTACACTACAGAAGCAAGCTTCTTTTTTTTTTTTTTTTTTTGCTTTTTTTGGAGACAGGGTCTTGCTCTGTAGCCCAGGCTGGCCCTGAGCTCACTATGGTGCCCAGGCAGGCCGCCGCGAACTCAGCAATCCTCCTGTCTCTGCCTCCCGAGTGCTGGGATTACAGGCGTGAGCCACCACGCCCAGCATTATATGTGGTAACCGGGGATCGAACTCAGGTCCTTACACTTGCGAAGCAGGCGCCGGAACCACTGAGCTAACCCTCCGGCCCCGTCAGAAGCAAGCTTCTTATTAACATCACTAAGAAGTCTTCCTACCCCAAAGGCTGAGCATAGGATACTTAGAGTTCAAGCTAAATTATAACTAAATTCTTACAGTGTTGTCATAAAACAGTAAAGAGCCTCTTTAATGTATTTTTAGCCAGTTCTTATATTTTAATTTTAACATCACCAACGAGACCTCCTTTCTAAGAATCAACACTGTAAGTAATTAAATGTCCTGAGAAAGTTACTAGCTTCTTTAGTAAAATCCCAGCTGTGACACTCAATATTCAGATTAACAAAGTGTTGAATCGTCACCTATAGATCATAAGCCTTTCTGATTTAATGCTAACTGGTTTTAAACTCCAAGGTTTCGGCTTACCCTAAATAAAAGATACAAAATACCACAATGCATTGCCAAAGTATTTTTTAATTGGTAATAGTCACCATGACAAAATCATGTCAACAAGTGTCCCTCTGTGAAGGCCAAATGGCTTCTGCACTTGAAGAAATGCCACCGCTTAGAACACACTAGACACCACACATTCCAAAGAACCTCTACAGCCAAAGTCCTGCAAAGGATGCACAGGACACAAAAGCAAAGCGACTCCTCTCTCACAATTCCAGGCAGTATTTTAGAAAAAACTGTGAGGGCAGGAGTTAGAAATAAAACCTCAAAGAAGGAACATCCCCAGTGGAGGAGTCATTTAACGCTGAAGAAAAAAAATCAAGTCTTTCTGGGCTTCAGCTATTAATAGAAATAAGAAATTTATTAAAAGAATTAACAAAATCAAATGTTTTAGTTAGAAATGGAAGCCATTAAAACTCACTTATAAAAATAAAATTATATTTTTGTGCCCCTGAGTGTTGTAGGCTGATGTGACTGTGAGTTCTACCTGGTACAGAGTAAGTGCCTCTTTAAGCATATAGGATCTGTGTAGCCCAAACTTCCTACAATTAGAAGTCATTCACAAGGGATGATTCACCATCTTGTCTAACACCAGCCTTGCTAGGAACTTGGGAGAAGGTTGAGCCTTTGACATGAAACTGGATCTTGGCTTCAGAGCAAAATCTGGATGAAGGGTCATTGGCCAACTGATCTAGCCCTGATATTCGGGACAGAAATATCCAGGCCAATTTCAAACAGGAAAAGGAGCAGATAGCAGAGTTAGGATCTGAAACCTCCTTCAGAAGAGAATGTTTCTCATACTTCCAGGGCATGTGTGTACACTATTACCTCAACAGGTTTGACAGTGGTTTGGGAAATTCCATCTGGAAGGAAATGAAGTGAGGCAGTTATGTTTCAGCCTTATAGAGAAACTCGAGAGGAAAGTGGTGCTGCTCAGGGTCCAGCTTATTGATGGCTGTGGGAACGAAAACAGGTCCTCCAAGGGCACAAGCCAGGGGTGTGGACAGGGCCTTCTTCCCCAAGTCATGCTAATGAAGAGTGTTTATTCCACTCTCTTTAAAGCTGCATGAGTAATTGTTATTCACTATACAGCTATTTGAAACTACAAATGAAAAGTTAGAAAAAGAAAAAAAACGTTATAATTTCTCACGCAGTGATAATCATTGTAACATTTTCACAGATACTTTATGAATTTATTTCTTCACATCTGAATATTTTAAAACTAGGATCACAGTGTGAATACGCTTGTGCCACCTGTTTTTATCCAGGTCATTCTATTTGTGGATCTCTTTTCATGTCAGTAAACGTCTACTCCAGTGGTTCTCAAACTTGACAGCATCAAAGTCAGATGCTGAGTTTGAGGAAGCCCAAATTGTTGGCCTTTCCCCACCAAGTCTTTCAGTCAATACTTCCAGGATGAGCCTGAGAATTTTGCATTTTCATCACTAGTTTTACAGTGAACCCAGCCAGGGTCTTGTACCTGTCTGACGAGCAGTCTGCCACTGAGCTACATTCTCAGCCCAAGAATCTGCATTTCAAATGACCCTTTGAGAACCCTGATGCACACTATCAAACTAATGATTACTAAGTACTGCATCACATGAATGAATATTTGCATGTTTCGGTTGTATTAAAGGTAAATCATTTTGGTTGAAGTGCCTTGTAACTGAAACTGTGTCTTCCTTTTGTGAAATACAAATCAGTTTCCCTACACTGAGAACCAAGGATGTTAAAATCCTTAGAAGGGAGAAAAAAGAGAAAGGGAAGAAAAGGAACAGAACAGAAAGATGAGGAGGGGAGGAGCAGAAACAGAAGAAGCTCTGCAGCCTTTAGATAGCTATTGCGGGATTCCACCAGCTCCCATCATATAAGCCAGTTAGGTAAACTCTCTTGTAACATTCTAGTCATTCTGTTCCTCTAGAGCACCTTGACTAGTACACTCATCTCTAAGATGGAAGCTTGAAAAGAACCCTAGAAGGACAAAAATCAGTCCTATCTTCAACTATCCCAGATATTTTCTTTTAACTTACTTACCACTCTGAACACAGGCGTAGATAAACAGCCCGGGGTCAGTCACGGTACCCTGGCCACAGTATTTATCTAGCAATGGGCTCACAACTCACACTCTAGGCAAGGTTCTTCTCAACGATGGATTCTTCTCAATGATGTTTCTGCAGAAGCTGAAGGAGAAGAGTCTCTTTTCTCATTTGATGGCATCTCTACTATCATGACTTGCAAGTAGCCAGAAGCCACATTCCAGCCAAGCGGAGAAACCAAGGGCTTAATATTTCCAGGAAAGCCTCGTGCGGCGTGGAGCCCCGTCTGTGTCCTGGCCACTGGCCTCTCCTCCGTGCTCCCACGCACGAAGCCACATCGCTCTGTGGTTTGGTCCCGGGAACCAAAGTTTCATCATTTGCTGTTGGGGTTCATTCAGCTTGTGTTTCTTTCAGTGTAAAAAAGAATCTGACACACAGACATAGAGAAAGGCAAGACAGGCTCAGCCCTCAGAGAATTTATACTCTATATAGAAAGATCAGAAAAATTAGGTAGAAAATGTGAATTAGAATACATTTAAGCATGACTTCGTGCATACTGCACATATATTGTTCCAGTGCACTGGGTAGGTCTGTTATGACAGGTATAAAGAATGCAGGCATGGGCTGGAGGGTTAGCTCGGTGGTTCTGGCATCTGCCTCGCAAGCGCAAGGTCCTGAGTTCGATCCCCGGTAACCACATACGATGCTGGGCGTGGAGACTCACGCCCACCAACAATCAATACCGCACACCAGAGTGCCAGGCGTGGTGGCTCACGCCTGTAATCCCAGCACTCGGGAGGCAGAGACAGGAGGATTGCTGAGTTCAAGGCTTGCCTGGGCTACATAGTGAGCTCAGGGCCAGCCTGAACTGCAAAGCGAGACCCTGTCTCAAAAAAAAAAGAATGCAGGCAGTGGACAGTTGAATGGTTTTGAATAATAGTCATGCATCACAAGACTCGAAAGCTTCCAGCCCTCACTTGAAGTAATGTTAATTTCTGAAGAATGGTGAGGTGGAAAGAAACGACTTTGGAGCTAGCCCTATGATGAAATTTGCATTTGTTACCTTCTTTATCTGAAAATAGCACTGTCTCTACATCCCTAAACCACACGGTAACTCTCAACCTGACAAGCCCAGAGGCTGAGTAACTTCCAAAAGCACAATTCAGTAGCTCTGTCTTGTTCCAAGGGACTCCAGTATAGTCTTTCCCCTTCTTTATGTACGGTCACAAGATGCCTGCGGTTATTCCAGCCATCACACACAGGGAACGTCAAATCCAGTGCTTCTGTCTTTTCCAATGTCTTCTCAGGAGTGTATACTTTTTCCCAGAACACCCAGTTCCCTGAAGAGCTGCTCTCTCACCTCACTGGCCAGAACTAACTCACCTGCCAACCCTCAAACAAAGCACTGATAAGAGAGCAAACCCACCCTAGTTTTCCTAACTAATTAGGATTTGCATTTAAAATATAGGGCAAGATTGCCTTCCTCTGAGGTTTGGAAAGAACATGTGGGTTTAAGGTGTTGCATATTCAAAACGGTATTAGCAAGAAAGGGGGAGATGGAAGGTAAGTTGGTAATTGATAACACCTGATGGGATGGCATTGCTTATTACAAAGTATCTCGAAATCTTGGTTTTCTGGTCTAGGACATACAATTCAATTTTAGTATATGTGCTGCTGAAGCGAGCACGGACATACAATTCAAAATCAAGTTGGTGAGCGATTAGTGGAAGAGCAACTTCCTTAGTGTATAATAGGTGCTTGGCAAATATTCACTGAGATCCCTCTTTTTCTGTTCAATCACTTGTTCAACTGCCTCTCTTTGGAACACACATTATGCAGCAGAACCTGGGCCAGGTGTCAGTGACCTGGCAGTGAACCGGATGAAAATAATCCCTGATCCTTAAATTCTGTAAGAGACATAATTCACACAGAATAATTGAAATGGAAGTAATGATAGTAGAGGAACTATCATATTCAAGGAAAACTTTGATGTTCACTTTTCAAATTAGGACAAGAAAGAAAAGGATAGCATTTAATTTCACCTTAGTATCAAATACAGAGAAAAATGTTCATCAGGTATGATACTCTTTGCTTCCTATGGATTCATTGGCCTTTCCAAAAGAAAAAAAATCATTTTGTTTGTGCTTTCTCTACTTCACCAGGTAGAATCTAATTTTGGTAGACTTTGATCTTGTTACAGTTTTTAAAAAATATTATTTTTGATTTACACATGATAATTATGTGTATTTATAGTGAGTAGTGTGATGTTTCCATATAGGAATAAAGAATTTTTGTTAAATCCATTTGTTTATCTTTGGTTAAAAGAATAAAAGTGACTTTTGGTATCAAACCTCAATGAATGGTAGTGACCGCAGGTGCAGAAAAAGGCATTGGCATAACTTTAAAAGGTTTTTCAAGTGGAGCAGAAGAATAAACGTGAATGTATTTGGGCTGATTTCTTTGAAAAATGTTTTAATTTGTGCACTGTTGTATCAAAGAGGACCCTTAAAAGTTCACGAAGTGTGTGATTCAGATTTTCCTCAAGCTGGCTATTATTACAATGCTTTAAGGAGCTTGTTAAAAATAGATACCACCAGGGCCGGAGGGTTAGCTCAGTGGTTCCGGCGCCTGCCTCACAAGCTCAAGGTCCTGAGTTCAATCCCCGGTAACCACATACAATGCTAGGCGTGGAGACTCATGCCCACCAGCAATCAATACCACATACCACAATGCTGGCTCATGCTTGTAATCTCAGCACTTGAGAGGCAGAGGCAGGAGGATTGCTGAGTTCGAGGCTTGCCTGGACTACATAGTGAGCTCAGAGCCAGCCTGAACTACAAGGTGAGACCCTGTCTCAAAAAGGAAAAAAAAAAAAATAGATACCACCAGGGGCTGGAGATTTAGCTCCATGGTTCCAGCGCCTGCCTCGCAAGCGCAAGGCCCTGAGTTCAATCCCGGTAACCACATACAACAGTACTGGGTGTGGTGACTCACACCCACCAGCCATCAATACCACATACCACAGTGCCAGACATGGTGGCTCACGCCGGTAATCCCAGCACTCGGGAGGCAGAGGCAGGAGGATTGCTGAGTTCGAGGCTTGCCTGGGCTACATTGTGAGCTGAGGGCCAGCCTGAACTGCAAAGCGAGACCCTGTCTCAAAAAATAAAAAAATAGATACCACCAGTCTTCACTATTCATGGATTCTTTGGTGAATTTACCTACAACCTGAGATTTATTTGTAACTTCAAAATCAGTACTTTTCAGTATTTTCATGGTCACTCAGGAAAATGTAGACTCGGGGGAAATCATTCACTGTGTGCCTTCCTCGCTGAGGTCCAGCCCTGTCCTCATGGCTTAGCTTTCCCACTGTAAATAAGTATCTTTTTCACTGTCCAGTTAGTTTGGGATTTTTTTGTACTTTTATTGTTATTCTGCTGTTTAAAAAGGGCTCCAAGCACAGTGTCCAGAGATCCCACCTGCAGGGAGGCTGTGATGTGCCTTTTAGAGAGAAAAATTCTAGGGAAGCTTTGTCTGGTACTGACCTAACGAACTAGGAATTCAATGACGATGAGTCAACAGTCCTGCACATCCAAAAGAGGAAGAGAAAACTCACTTGTCTGGGCCCAAGCTGTTCCTAAAACTCCTAAATATCTCTAGAGCATGATGAATCTACAGGAAAATGGACAAAACAACAAGATTTGTGGACTTGTGAAATGTGACACATTTATGAAAAGCTTAATGGATAGCTTCACTGGGAAGCAGAAAACCTCAGAAGCTGGCTCACATGTTTTAAAAGCATTAAAGACGTGCAAAGTGTCACATTTGCAGACAAGGCAGGTTCTGTAGGTCTGGAAGTGTGAAACACTTCTTTGAATGTCCATCAGGTACTATGCAAGAAAACGGTTATATAGAAGAGTAAAGTACGTGACTGGCTTGCTTCATGAGGAAGTTGGTCAATAAACCTAGAGAATGGAAATGGCTTCTCGTTGAAATGTGACCAGTGGTTCTCGGGAACTTAACCTTGTTGTTTCCTCTTGTAGCAATAGTTTAGTGTTTGGTAATTCTCTGACTGCTGTGATTTTAGGGAATACAATAACCATGAAGATCAAGAATTGACCATACTTGCTCTAACCTCATAGACTGTGAAACACATGACAGGGCCTAGGCATGAACGTGCTGTTCAATACAAACCAGAGTGGTAGGGTAGAGACCAGATTATTGAGTGTTACTTGAAGAAATCAAGATTTTTATCCTTTAGGCAACAGAGAATCGTTGAAATAGTTTATGTAAGATGAAAATTATCAAATTGTCATCTTCAGTAGGTCACTCAGAGAGTAGGGTGGTGGTTTGTGACGTGGATAAGTGACTTGACCTGTCTGAACTGCTTCCATTTCCACATGTGTGAGATATGGGGCAAATGGGGCTGATGTCATAGGATCATGGTCATGATCAAATGAACTAATATCTGTAAAATGTTCACACCAGTAGGTGGTATATACATAGTAAGAACTAAATGTTTGCTACCAGTAACGTTACTATTGTTATTATCACAGTTTTGGTTGTTGATTAGATTTGAAGAGTGAGATCAAAGGTATGGAAATGAGAAGCAAAGGCATCTGTCCCCACAGCACTGTCTTCATCAACATCACTTTGCTGTTCTAGGAAACACATAGCTGGAAGTTAAAAATCAGCAAATAATGTAACACTTTACTCTAGAATCCTCCTCTGTACATAGCATTAAGGACAACTTATATTCCAAGACCTAACCTTAAAAGTCTCATTCTGGTGGGCCGGAGATTTAGCTCAGTGGTTCTGGCACTTGCCTCGCAAGTGCAAGGTCCTGAGTTCAATCCCCGGTAACCACATACAGTGCTGGGCATGGTGATCCATGCCTGTCATCCCAGCACTCGGGAGGCAGAGACAGGAGGACTGCTGAGTTTGAGGCTTGCCTGGGCTACAGAGTGGGCTCAGGGCCAGCCTGAACTACAAAGCGAGACCCTGTCTCAAAAATAAATAAATAAATAAATTTTTAAACAATTCTCATTTTGCTGAGTCCTCCACTCCTAAACTATCTGATCATATCATCATCCAAGATCTCACAAGATCTCCCCTTAACCAGGATTCAAAACTCTATAAACAGCTCAACTTGGCCTTGCTCCTGCTGGAATGCTACCAGGACTGAAGATGAGCCTCCATTGCTGGGGTGTGCAATAGACCCTGCTTTGTCTTCTGGCCAGGCTGTTTTGGTGATATTTTCAGGAAGCCAGAAGTTAAGAGCAGGCAGCTCAGCAACTGGCAACATCCCAAGGGAGAGATGTTGAGGGAAGAACTGCACTTGATGACAGAAGAGCAGCCCCTGAATAGAAGCACTGTGAAGGGGAGAGTTTGGCTGACTGAGCGTGAGAGGGAGGGCATGCTGAAGGATGCTCTCAGACTGTAGCTTTAATGCCTAAGTGGACTGGAGAAGCACTTTCCAAACCTGCGAAGTTTGTTAGAGATAATACAGTACCTGCATTTACAGGGTGTAATTGTACCCAGCATTATTGGAGGCCTCCTCATTCCTAACCGTCAGCAAACTCCGCCCACGGCCTCTCCAAGGTCGGTGGCCTGGCTGCAAAGAGTTGGAGTTAAGCTTCTCAGAGCTGAAAGAGATTGCTCTCCTTACGTTGAGCTTGGTTTCAGTTCTCTCCTTAGGAGCTTCCCTTGTCCCTGAGGAGCCCTTTATGCTAAGCACATCCCCTGCTTGTGGCTGGGTGACTTGTCACCACCTGTTCTTTCTTGTTGCCTGTGTACTGGACGATTTCTGAATTGGTAATGTCCCCCCACATGAATTCTTCTCTCAAAACACTGATGGGAACAAATAAAAGGACAGTAACCAATTCATCCCAGTTTCCTGTGCCCTGTACTAGAAACCTCCACAGTCTAAGGCAGACTAAGATTGCTGATCAGCTAAGATAAAATAGAAACTAACTTTAAAATCTACCCCCCACCCCAGGCCAGAAATTTAGCTCAGTGGTTCTGACATTTGCCTAGCAAGCAGCACAAGGTTCCTGGTTCAGTCCCCAGTAACCACCTACAGCAATACTGGGTGTGATGATTCATGCCCACCAGCAATCAGTACCACACAGCGCAGTACCGGGAGTGGTGGCTCTCGCCTGTAATCCCAGCACTCAGGAGGCAGAGGCAGGAGGATTGCTGTGAGTTCAAGGCTTGCCTGGACTACAAAGTGAGCTCAGGACCAGCCTGAACTACAAAATGAGACCCTGTCTCAAAAAAAAAAAAAAAATCTACCCCTTGGAAAGTTTGTAGCTAATAGTGCCTACACTAAGAAAAATGAGCTAGCTCCCTTTGGTTCTTTGGATGTATCATAGACTATCTTGGTCTGTGTGTCCCACGTTGCAACCTTAAATTTTGTATTCACCAAATCAAACTTTTATACTTAGAAAAAAAGAGAAATATCTCACATGAACAATATAATTTTGAATCTCAAGGAACAAAATTGAAATTAACAGAAAAGAGGAAATAAAAATCAGAACAGAAACGAATCACGTCTGGGCCTTTGTCTAAGATCAAGTATATAACAGAAATAAATGGAGACTAGGAAAACAACAGAAAAGATTATTGAAACCAAGAGATTGCTAGGAAAAAAGGAGGAAAATTTCAAAGGCATAAAATCAGCAGTAAAAGAAAAGGCATTACAGTGGTGAGGAAGAGTAAAATATCCAGCCCCAAATATATTTCTTTGGCATATTTAGAGTTGGTTTGTAATTAGCAAAACTGTAACACTCTGCAGAAGTAGAAGTGGTCCTGATGAAAAACTGTCCTTTTGTTTCATATATATATTATATAAAGCCAGTAACATGTAAATCAGTGATTAGTGGTACATGTACTCTAGTGGTGCTCATATTTTGCAGAATTCTTTAAAGTGTTATTTTAAAAAAATACTGTTTCTTGGCGAATCTTAAAGATCACTGATTCTTCAAATGGAATGTACAAAATTCTTGTTAGACAAGGTCTTCCTCCTGCACAATTGCTCATGCAAGTTACTCCCATGGTCAGATGTTCAGATAGATGCTCAGAGTCTGAGTATTTTCAGATCATCTGCTTCAGGGGAACATCTGTTTTCCACTGACATGCAGCTTAAAGAACAAGATAACCCTCACCTAACAAGCAATTAAATTAACACATATCTCATGTAAGAAAATGGAATTCCATACAGAGGTAAATGCAAAACTGGTGTCCGTCTAAGCACCTGGTTGTCAGTAGCCTACAGCTTTGACCATTCTTGTGGCTACTGGTACAAAGAGGTCTCTGCACGTGAGATGCACAATTGTGGTGCCTTCCAAGGCTACCCGAGCCTGGGACCTGGAAACACACTAGCCCCTGAAGGATAGAGATAAAACACCCCCGCGAGTAAAAGAGGAGTGAAGTGGCAGGAACACTTTCTCCCCAAAAGAAGGTTTTGGAATAAGGAACAAGCTTCCTTAAAGAAAACCATATGTGGAAAAGAATCCAAATACATGTTTGGAAAGCAACACTTTTATGGAGTTGAAGGGAAAGACTAACAAAATATTTATCAAGAATTTCAAGGGAGGGCATCTGAAACGAACAGACACTTCTCAGAGGCAGAAGTTAAAGCAGCTAAGAAACATATGAAGAAATGTCCAACATCACTGGTTATTCGGGAGATGCAAATGAAAACAACACTGAGATTTCATCTCACTCCACAAAGAATGGCCGCGATCACAAAATCAACCAACAATAAATGCTGCCGAGGCTGTGGGGAGAAAGGAACCCTTCTCCCCTGCTGGTGGGATTGCAGACATGTGCAACCATTGTGGAGATATGTGTGGAGATTTCTCAGAAAACTAGGACTAGGGGTCCCATTTGACCCTGCCATCCCCCTGCTAGAAATATATCCAAAAGAATTTAGAAAATCACATTTGAAAGACAGATGTACACCCTTGTTCATAGCAGCTCAGTTCGTGATAGCTCAATCTTGGAAACAACCCAAATGCCCATCAACTGGAGACTGGAAAAAGAAGATGTCGTTTTTTTTTTTATAAAATGGAGTATTACTTTTTGCCATAAAAAAGATTGATTCATTTATGTGCAAATGGATGCACCTGGAGGACACGCTAATGAGTGAAATCAATAGAGCACAGATAGGCAAATACTGGATCTTCTCGTTGATATGAGCACCGGTAGATGCAAATGAGATCTAGAAAGTATGACAGTCTTTTTAGAATGGGAAATTTCCAAAGGAAATTTGGTGTGGGGATGTAATGAGGGGAAGGAATAAATATGATCCTGAAAGAAAATAAAAGAGCATGTATATAGGGGGTGGGGAGGTGTGGGTGGGGATATGGGTAAAAATGAGAATTGACTGTGTCATATATTGGTACAAACTCCCCAATGTTATATGTGATTGTGAAATGTATGCAAATTGTACCAATAAAGAATGCAATTTAAAAAAAGGAATTTTGAATTGTCCTTTCTATTCAGTATCTTTCTCTTTTATAATTAAGATCACATGGCATCTAATTTTCTTTCTTAACATACTCTCCAAGTATTGAGGATGAATATCTTGAAAATAGTGTTTATTTGGTTTATTTTGATTAAGTTAACATTTATCTGTTTAAGAGGGTGAAATTCCATGTACTTTCTAAGGAATTAGAGGCATAATTGCTATCAATCTAAGCATTTTGGGATCTTGAAGTCAGTTTGACAGGGCCCACAGGAAGGGGTAAATTCTTCTGGCTACTGCTACAGTGTTCCCCTACCTGCAGTGTCTCCTGGGAGTATCTTGGAAGCTTACCTGTGAACCTTTTTTTTTTTTTTTTTGAGAAAGGCTCTTGTTTTGTAGTTCAGTCTGGCCCTGAGCTCACTATGTAGCCCAGGCAAGCCTCAAACTCACAGCAATCCTCCTGCCTCTGCCTCCTAAGTGCTAGGACTACAGGTGTGAGCCACCATGCCCAGCACTATCTGTGCATTTTTATATCTTTTGCTCATGTTTCTCTCAGCATCTGAATCCCTTCAAAAATGTGGAGAGCACTGAAGATGTTAATGAGTTCTAGAA
>PVIC010042854.1:0-15647 GCA_004025085.1 Thryonomys swinderianus | reverse complement strand
ATGGCAGGGGGTATTACAATTCCCAATTTAAAACTCTACTATAAAGCTGCCGTGATAAAAACTGCATGGTACTGGCAAAGTAACAGACCCGAGGACCAGTGGAATAGATCAGAAGACCCAGAAACAACTCCAGATACACTAAGCCACCTTATCTTTGACAAAGGAGCCAAACATCCCCAATGGAAGAAAGACAGCCTATTTAACAAATATTGCTGGAAAAACTGGGCTTTAGCCTGCCCAAAGCTAAAGCTAGACCTATCTCTTTCACCATATACAAAACTAAACTCACAGTGGATACGAGACTTAAACATCAAAACAGAAACAATAAGCCTGCTGGTAAACAGGCTTGGTAAAACTCTTGGAGACATTGGCTTAGGCAGAGACTTTTTGAATAAAACCTCTCTAGCACAAGAACTAGCAGAAAGAATCAACAAATGTGATCTCATCCTACTGAAAAGGTTCTGCACAGCCAAAGAAGTCGCTGGCACTGCTAGAAGACAACCAACAACATGGGAAAAAATCTTGTTTTTTTTTTTTTTTTTGCTTTTTCAGACAGGGTCTCGCTTTGTAGTTCAGGCTGGCCCTGAGCTCACTATGGTGCCCAGGCAAGCCGCCGTGAACTCAGCAATCCTCCTGTCTCTGCCTCCCGAGTGCTGGGATTACAGGCGTGAGCCACCATGTCCGGCATTGTGGTATTCGGTGTTGATAACTGGTGGGTGTGTCTCCACACCCAGCATTATATGTGGTTACCGAGGATCGAACTCATGACCTTGCGAGGCAGGTGCCAGAACCACTGAGCTAACACTCCTGCCCGGGAAAAAATCTTTACTTGCTGTGTATCAGACAAAGGGCTATTATTGACAATATATAAAGAACTCAAACAGATCAGCCTCCCCAAGTTTAAAGACCCAATGGCAACTGAAATGAACAGACACTTCTCAGAGGCAGAAATCAAAGCAGCCAAGGAACATATGAAGACATGCTCAACATCTCTCGTCATTCGAGAGATGCAAATGAAAACAACATTGAGATTCCACCTCACTCCACAAAGAATGGCTGTGATCACAAAGTCAACTAACGATAAATGCTGGCGTGGCTGTGGGGAGAAAGGAACCCTTCTACACTGTTGGTGGGACTGCAGATTTGGTCAACCATGTGGAGATCTGTGTGGAGATTTCTCAGAAAACTAGGACTACAGGTCGCATTTGACCTTGCTATACCCCTGCTAGGAATATACCCAAAAGAACTTAAAAACTCACATTGGAAAGACAGATATACACCCTTGTTCATAGCAGCTCAGATCGTGATAGCTTAATCTTGGAAACAACCCAAATGCCCATCAACTGGAGAGTGGATACAGAAGATGTGGGTTTTTTTACAAAATGCAGTATTACTCTGCCATAAAGAATGACAAGATCGATCAATTTAGGTGCAAATGGAGACATCTGCAGGATGTACTAATAAGTGAATTAAATAGATCACAGATAGACAATTCCCGGGTCATCTCTTGGGCATGGACACCTGTAGATGTAAATGAGTTCTAGAAAGTAGGACAGCATTTATACAGTGGAATATTTCTATAGGAAACGTGGTGGGGGAATGTGAGGAGGGGAAGGAAAACATATGATACAGAAAGAAAATAAAAGAGCATGTACAAACTGGGGATGAGAGGGGAGTGGGTAGGGATATGGGTACAAATGCGAATTAACTTGTGTCATATACTGGTACAAATTTCCCAATGTTATATTTGATTTTGACATGTATATAAATTGTACCAATAAAGAAATCAATTTAAAAATGTCTTTCAGAATCTGACTGGGACGTTACTCCCTGCTCAACCTGTGAATTATTTTCAAGTGTAGGAACAGATTGATTCTCCATGGTCCCTGTGCCTGAGCAGATCTCTCCCTGAACACTGAAATCCCGCACTCTTTGTATGGGCAAATGGTGGAGAAGAGACGTAATATTCTGAAGATTAGAAACCAAATCGAGAAAAGCACAATGCCTCCTTGGGAAATCTCTTGACTAGGAGTGCTATCCGACGGGGGGATATCTGCTTTTGACTACAAGCTCCATTCAAGTGAAAGGCAGCAGGAGTGATATTTGTAGATTACTCCCTCCAAGAGAAACTTGTAATTCAGACCTGCATTTGTGAAGTCAGTTTGAGGGACGGAGTGGGAATTAGCACCTCCCTGCTCTTAGCCATTTACCTCCAGGAGGCAAGGATTTGGTCCTTTAGACATCCTTTAACTGCGGTAGTGAAAGTCCAATTATGACGTCAGAATCCCTTGGTATAAATGAGTCCTGATGCACTGCTATGTGTGTTTGGAGAGTTAGAGACTGAAGAAAGAGATGGAAAATGCCTGTTTCCACATCAAAGGCTTGGATTACACCTAATTTTAAGACGACTCTATTTTCTAGCAGCATCCAAGCAAGCAAAAGGGAGAATAAGGGATATCAGAGGCTTAATCTCCACGCGCAAAAGCTGGAATTCACACCGTGTTGCTATAAAATGATTTTCAGAATCTGAGTGGGACTGTACTCCATGCTCACTCTGGGCAGTATTTGCCCGAGTAGGATCAGATGTTTTCTCCACGTTTCCTCTGCCTAAGGAGAACTGTGGCTTCGCATTGAAAGCCTGCACTCTTTGTACGGTCAAACCCTGGAGAAACAGACGTAATGTTCTAATGGTTCGAATCTGAATAGAGTAAAGCACATTGCCTCAATGGGAAATCTCTGGAATAAGAATGCTATTCCATGGGTGAATATCTCCTTTTGACCGCAAGCTCCCTTCAAACCACTGGCACCTGGAGTGATATTCGTAGATTACTCCCTCTAATAGAAACACCTGCCACTTAGACGTGCTTCTTGTGAATTCAGTTTGAGTCACAGAGTGGAGATTACCAAATCCCAGTTCTTAGGCAGTAACCGCAAGGTCAGAAGCCTGTGTTCCTTTAGAATTCCTTTGACTTTGGTAGTGAAAGTTCTATTATGACGTCATAACCCCTGTGTAGAAGCGAGTACTGGCACAGGGCTCTGTGTGCTTGGACGTTTAGAGCCTGAAGACAGAGGTGGAAAATGCCTGTTTTCCACATCAAATCTTGCATGATACCTAATTGCCAGATGCCTCTCTTTTCTAGCAACATCCAAGAAACTGAAAGTTATTGGGATATCAGGGGCTTAATCTACCCAAGCAAAATTTGGAATTTACACCGTGTTGTGATAAAATATCTTTCAGAATCTGAGTGGGTCGTTACTCCCTGCTCAATGTGTGAATTATTTTCAAGTGTAGGAAGAGTTTGATTCTCCATGGTCCCTGTGCCTGAGGAGATCTGTGCCTGCTTACTGAAAGCCTGCACTCTTTGTATGGGCAAATGGGGGAGAACTGATGTAATATTCCGAAACATATAAAATGTGTTGAGAAAAGCATAATGCCTCCTTCGGAAATCTCTTGACTAGGAGTGCTGTCCCACGGGGGATATCTCCTTTTGACTACAAGTTCCATTCAAGTGAAAGGCAGCTTTAGTGGTATTTGTAGATAACTCCGTCAAAGAGAAACACCTGGAACTCAGACCTGTTTCTTGTGAAGTCAATTTGAGGGACAGAGTGGAAATTAGCACCTTCCTGCTCTTAGCCGCTTTCTTCCAGGAGGCAAGTATTAGTTCCTTTAGACTTCCTTTATCTGCGGTAGTGAAAGTCCACTTATGACGTCACAGTCTCTTGGTAGAAACAAGCCCTGATGCACAGCTATGTGTGTTTGGAGCATGAAAGTCTAAAGACAGAGGTTCATAATTCCTGTTTTCCACATCAAAGGCTTGGATTACACCTAATTGAAAGACGACTCTTTTTCTAGCAATATCCAAGTAAGAAAACGGGAGAATAAAGGATATCAGAGGCTTAATATCCAGGGGCAAAACCTGTAATTCACACTGTGCTGCTAGAAAAAGATTTTCAGAATCTGAGGTAGACTGTACTCCATGCTCATTCTGGGCATTATTTGAACGAGTAGGAACAGATTGTTTCTCCATGTTTGCTCTGCCTAAGTAGAACTGTGTTTTCTCATAGAAATCCCGCAATCTTTGTATGGTCAAACCCTGGAGATACAGACAAAATGTTCTGATGGTTCGAATCTGAATCAAGTAAAGCACACCGCTTCCTTGTAAATCCCTGGAATAGGAGTGCTATTCCACGGGTGGATATCTCCTTTTGACAGCAAGGTCCATCCAAACCATTGGCACCTAGAGTGACATTCATAGATTACTCCCTCTAATAAAAACAACTGCGACATAGACGTGCTTCTTGTGAAGTCAGTTTGAGGAACAGAGTGGAAATTAGCACAGCCCAGCTCTTAGCCTGTCACCCAATGGACGCAAGAGTTTGTTCCTTTAGATTGCCTTTGTCTGTGGTAGTGAAAGCCCTATTATGACGTCATAACCCCTGTGCAGAAACGAGTCCTGGCATACGGCTATGTGGGTTTGCATGGCTAGAGCCTGAAGACAGAGGTGGAAAATGCATTTTTTCCATATCAAAGTGTTGGATCATACCTAATTGCCAGATGCCTCTCTTTTCTAGCCACATTGAAGCAATTGAAAGTGATTAGTTGGGATATCAGGGGCTTCATCTACCCAAGCAAACTTTGGATTTCACACCGTGTTGCTATAAAATGTCTTTCAGAATATGAGTGGTCGTTATTCCCTTCTCAAACTGTGAAATATTTTCAGGTGTGGGAACAGATTGATTCTCCATGGTACCAGTTCCTGAGCAGATCTCTGCCTGAATCCTGAAAGCCCGCACTCTTTGTATGGGCAAATGGTGGAGAAGAGATGTAATATTCTGAAGCGTAGAAACTAATTCGAGAAAATACAAAGCCTCCTTCGGAAATCTCATGATGTGCAGGGCTCTCCCACGGGGGGATATCTCCTTTGGACTACAAGCTCCATTCAAGCGAAAGGCAGCTAGAGAGATATTTGTAGATTACTCCCTCAAAGACAAACAACTGGAAGTCAGACCTGCTTCTTGTGAAGTCAGTGTGAGGGACGGAGTGGAAATTAGCACCTTCCTGCTCTTAGCCGTTTACCTCCAGGAGGCAGGTATTTGTTCCTTTAAACTTCCATTATCTGCGGTAATGACAGTACAATTCTGAAGTCACAATCCCTTGATAGAAACGAGTCCTGATGCACTGCTATGTGTGTTTGAAGCGATAGAGCCTGAAGACAGAGGTGGAAATTGCCTGTTTTCCACATCAAATACTTGGACTACACCGAACTGAAAGATGACTCTCTTTTCTAGCAACATCCAAGCAAGCAAAAGGGAGAATAAGGGATATCCAAGGCTTAATCTCCATTCGCAAAAGCTGGAATTCACAACGTGTTGCTATAAAATAATTTTCAGAATCTGAGGGGGACTGTACTCCGTGCTCACTCTGGGCATTATTTGCACAAGTAAGAATAGATTGTTTCTCCATGTTCCCTCTGCCTAAGTAGAACTGCGGTTTCTCATTGAAATCCTGCCCTCTTTGTATAGTCAAACACTGGAGATACAGACGTAATGTTCTGATGGGTCGAATCTGAATCAAGTAAAGCACACTGCTTCCTTGTAAATACCTGGAATAGGATTGCTATTCCATGGGTGGATATCTCCTTTTGACCGCAAGCTCCAATCAAACCATTGGCAACTGGAGTGACATTCATAGATTACACCCTCTAATAGAATCACCTGCAACATAGACGTGCTTCCTGTGAAATCAGTTTGAGGAACAGGGTGGAAATTAGCACCTCTCAGCTCTTAGCCAGTTACCCCAAGTACTCAAGAGTTTGTTCCTTTAGACTACCTTTGTCTGTGGTAGTGATAGCCCTATTATGACGTCATAACGGCTGTGTAGAACTGAGTCCTGGCATACTGCTATGAGTGCTTGTACGGATAGAAAATGAAGACAGATATGGAAAATGCCTGTTTTCCACATAGAAGTCTTGGATCATACCTAATTGCCAGATGCCTCTCTTTTCTAGCACCATCCAAGCAACTTAAAGTGATTAGCTGGGATATCACGGGATTCATCTACCCAAGCAAACTTTGGATTTCACACATGTTGCTATAAAATGTCTTTCAGAATATGAGTTGGTCATTATTCCCTGCTCAACCTGTGAATTATTTTCAAGAGTAGGAACAGATTGATTCTTCATGGTACTTGTTCCTGAGCAGATCTCTGCCTGAATCCTGAAAGCCCGCACTCTTTCTATGGGCAAATGTTGGAGAAGAGATGTATTATTCTGAAGCTTAAAAACTGAGTCAAAAAAGCACAATGCCTCCTTCGGAAATCTCTTGACTAGGAGTCCTATGGCACGGGGGGATATCTCCTTTTGACAACAAGCTCCATTCAAGCGAACGGCAGCTGCAATGATATTCCTACAGTACTCCCTCAAAGAGAAACACCTGGAACGCAGACCTGTTTCTTGTGAAGTCAGTGTGAGGGACGGAGTGGAAATTAGCACCTCCCTGCTCTTAGCCGTTTACCTCCAGGAGGCTGGTATTAGTTCCTTTAGATTTTCTTTATCTGCCGTAGTGAAAGTCCAATTCTGACGTCACAATCCCTTGGTAGAAATGAGTCCTGATGCACTGCTCTGTGTGTTTGGAGCGTTAGAGCCTGAAGATAGAAGTGGAAAATGCCTGTTTTCCACATCAAAGTCTTGGATTACACTTAATTGAAAGACGACTCTCTTTTCTAGCAACATCCAAGCAAGCAAAAGGGAAAATAAGGGATATCAGAGGCTTAATCTCCACACGCAAAAGCTGGAATTCACACCGTGTTGCTATAAAATGATTTTCAGAATCTGAGGGGGAACATATTCCGTGCTCAATCTGACATTATTTGCACAAGTAGGAATAGATTGTTTCTCCATGATCCCTCTGCCTAAGGAGAACTGTGGCTTCCCATTGAAATCCCGCCCTCATTTTATAGTAAAACCCTGGAGATACAGACATAATGTTCTGATGGTTGGAATCTGAATCTAAATCAAGGAAAGCACACTGCTTCCTTGGTAAATCCCTGGAATAGGAGTGCTATTCCACGGGTTGATATCTCCTTTTGACCACAAGCTCCATTCAAACCACTGGCACCTGGAGTGATATTCATAGATTACTCCCTCCAATAGAAAAACCTGCAAAATAGAGGTGTTTCCTGTGAAGTCAGTTTGAGGAACAGAGTAGAAATTAGCACCTCCCAGCTCTTAGCCAGTTACCCCAAGGACGCAAGAGTTTTTCTTTTAGACTACCTTTGTCTGTGGTAGTGAAAGCCCTATTATGACTTCATAACCCCTGTGTAGAAACGAGTCCTGGCATACTGCTATGCGTGTTTGGATGGGTAGAGCCTGAAAACAGAGGTGGAAAATGCCTGTTTTCCACATCAAAGTCTTGGATCCTACCTAGTTGCCAGATGCCTCTCTTTTCTACCAACATCCAAGCAACTGAAAGTGATTAGATGGTATATAAGGGGCTTCATCTACCCAAGCAAATTTTGAATTTTATGCAGTGTTGCTATAAAATGTCTTTCAGAATCTGAGTGGGACGTTATTCCCTGCTCAACCTGTGAATTATTATCAAGTGTAGGAACAGATTGCTTCTCCATGGAACCTGTGACTGAGCAGATCACTGCCTGATTCCTGAAAGCCCGCACTCTGTATGGGCAAGAGGTGGAGGACTGACATAATATTCTGAAGCTTAGAAACTGAATTGAGAAAAGGACAATGCCTCCTTCCAAAATTTCTTGGCTAGGAGCGCTATCCCACAGGGGGATATCTCCTTTTGACTACAAGCTTCATTCAAGCGAAAGGAAGCTGGAGTGATGTTCATAGATTATTCCCTCAAAGAGAAAACCCTGGAACTCAGACCTGCTTCTTGTGAAATCAGTTGGAGGGTCAGATTGGAAATTAGCACCTCCCTGCTTTTAGCCTTTTACCTCCAAGAGGCAGATATTTGTTCCTTTAGAATTCCTTTATCTGCGGTAGGGAATGTCCAATTCTGACGTCAAAATCCCTTGGCAGAAGCGAGTCCTGTTGCACTGCTCTGTGTGTTTGGAGCTTTAGAGCCTGAAGACAAAGGTGGAAAATGCCGGTTATCCACATCAAAGACTTGGACTACACCTAATTGAAAGACGACTCTCTTTTCTACCAACATCCAATCAAGCAAAAGCGAGAATAAGGGATATCAGAGGCTTAATCTCCATGCGCAAAAGCTGGAATTCACATCGTGTTGCTATAAAATGATTTTCAGAATATGAAGGGGACTGTACTCCACGCTCACTCTGGGCATTATTTGAACAAGTAGGAATAGATTGTTTCTCCATGATCCCTCTGCCTAAGGAGAACTGTGGCTTCCCATTGAAATCCCGCACTCTTTGTATGGTCAAACCCTGGAGATACAGACGTAATGTTCTGTTGGATCGAAACTGAAGCAAGTAAAGCACACTGCCTCCTTGGTTAATCCCTGGAATAGGAGTGCTAAACCACGGGTGTATATCTCCTTTTGACCGCATGCTCCATTTAAACCATTGGCACCTGGAGTGACATTCATAGATTACTCCCTCTAATAGAAACCCCTGCAACATAGACGTGCTTCCTGTGAAGTCAGTTTGAGGAACAGAGTGGAAATTCGCACATCTCTGCTCTTAGCCAGTTACCCCAAGGACGCAAGTGTTTGTTGCTTTAGACTACCTTTGTCTGTGGTAGTGAAAGCCCTATTATGAAGTAATAACACCTGTGTAGAAACGAGTCCTGGCATACTGCTAGGTGTGTTTGGATGGGTATAGCCTAAAGACAGAGGAAGAACATGCCTGTTTTCCACATCAAAGTCTTGGATCATACCTACTTGCCAGATGCCTCTCTTTTCTAGCAACATCCAAGCAACTGAAAGGCATAAGCTAGGATATCAGTGGCTTCATCTACCCAAGCAAAATTTGGATTTCACACTGTGTTGCTTTAAAATGTCTTTCAGAATCTGAGTGCGAAGTTATTCCCTGCTCAAACTGTGAATTATTTTCAGATGTAGGAACAGATTGATTCTCCATGGTACCAGTTCCTGAGCAGATCTCTGCCTGATTGCTGAAAGCTCGCACTCTTTGTATGGACAAATGGTGGAGAGGAGACATAATATTCTGAAACATAGAAACTGAATCGAGAAAAGCACAATGCCTGCTTCAGAAATCTCTTGAATAAGAGTGCTATCCCACGGGGGGATATCTCCTTCTGACTACAAGCTCCATTCAAGCGAAAGGAAGCTGCAGTAATGCTCATAGATTACTCCGTCAAAGAGAAACACTGGGAACTCAGACCTGTGTCTTGTGTAGTCAGTTCGAGGGACGGAGTGGAAATTAGTACCTCCCTGCTCTTAGCCATTTACCTCCAGGAGACAGGTATTTGTTCCTTTAGACTTCCTTTATCTGCGGTAGGGAATGTCCAATTCTGACGTCACAATACCTTGGCAGAAACGAGTCCTGATGCACTGCTCTGTGTGTTTGGAGCGTTAGAGCCTGAAGACAGAGGTGGAAAATGCCTGTTAATCCACATCAAAGACTTGGACTACACCTAATTGAAAGACGACTCTCTTTTCTAGCAACATCCAAGCAAGCAAAAGGGAGAAGAAGAGATATCAGAGGCTTAATCTCCTCGCACAAAAGCTGGAATTCACAGCGTGTTGGTATAAAATGATTTTCAGAATTGAGGGGGACTGTACTCCGTGCTCACTCTGGGCATTATTTGCAGAAGTAGGAATAGATAATTTCTCCATGTTCCCACTTCCTACGGAGAACTGTGGCTTCACATTGAAATCCCGCACTCTTTATATAGTCAAACACTGGAGGTACAGTCATAATGTTCTGATGGTTCGAATCTGAATCAAGTAAAGGACACTGCTTCCTTGGTAAAACCCTAGAATAGGAGTGCTATTCAATGGGAAGATATCTCCTTTTGACCGCAAGATCCATTCAAACCATTGGCACCTGGAGTGACATGCGTAGATTACTCCCTCTAATAGAAACACCTGCAACATAGACGTGCTTCTTGTGAAGTCAGTTTGAGGAACAGAGTGGAAATTAGCACCTCTCAGCTCTTAGCAAGTTTTCCCAAGGATGCAAGTGTTTGTTCCTTTAGACTACCTTTGCCTGTGGAAGTGAAAGCCCTATTATGACGTCATAACCCCTGTGTAGAAACGAGTCCTGGCATACTGCTGTGTGTGTTTGGACGGGTAGAGCCTGAAGGCAGAGGTGGAAAATGCCTGTTTTCCACATCAAATTCTTGGATCATACCGATTTGCCACATGCCTCTCTTTTCTAGCAACATCCAAGCACCTGAAAGGGATTAGCTGGGATTTCAGGAGCTTCATCTACCCAAGCAAAATTTGGATTTCACTCAGTGTTGCTATAAAATGTCTTTCAGAATCTGAGTGGGACGTTATTCCCTGCTCAACCTGTGAATTATTTTCAAGTGTAGGAACAGATTGATTCTCCATGGTACCTGTACCTGAGCAGATCTCTGCCTGAATCCTGAAAGCCCGCACTCTTTGTATGGGCAAATCGTGGAGAAGAGAAGTAATATTTTGAAACTTAGAAACTGAATCGGGGAAAACCCCAATGCCTCCTTCGGAAATCTCTTGACTATGAGTGCCAATCCAAGAAAGGCAGCTGGAGTGATATTCCTAGATTAATCCCTCAAAGAGAAACACCTGGAACTCATACCTGCATCTTGTGAAGTCCGTTTGAGGCACGGAGTGGAAATTAGCACCTCCCTTCCGTTAGCAGTTTAGCTCCAGGAGGCAGGTATTAGTTCCTTTAGATTTCCTTTATCTCCTGTAGTGAAAGTCCAATTCTGACGTCACAATCCCTTGGTAGAAACGAGTCCTGATGCAGTGCTATGTGTTTTTGTAGCGTTAGAGCCGGAAGACAGAGGTGGAAAATAGCTTGAAGATCAGAGGGGTAATTAGGATCTCCCAGCTAATAGCCGTTTACCTCAGGGACGCAAGAGTTACTTCTTTTAGATCACCTTTGTTTGTGGTAGTGAAAGTCCGATTATAACGTCATTATCCCACTGCAGACATGAGTCCTGGCACACGGGTATGTGTGTTTGGATGCTTGGAGCCTGAAGACAGAGGTGAAAAATGACTGTTTTCCACATCAAAGCTTGGAACTCACCTAAGTGCCAGACGCCTCTCTTTTCAAGCAAGAGCCAAGCAAGTGAAAGTGAGTAGCTGGGATATCAGGGGCATCACCTCCCCAGCAAAAGCTGGAATTCACACCGTGTGGCTGAAA
The DNA here is from genome assembly GCA_004025085.1 of Thryonomys swinderianus. NCBI lineage: Eukaryota > Metazoa > Chordata > Mammalia > Rodentia > Thryonomyidae > Thryonomys > Thryonomys swinderianus. The sequence goes on along the minus strand of PVIC010042854.1, from coordinate 4,351 downwards.
AATGACTTTCAGAATCTCGTTGGGGCGGTACTCAATGCTCAATCTGTGAATTATATTCAAGAGTAGGAAAAGATTGATTCTCCATGTCCCCTGTGCCTGAGAAATCTGTTTGATTATTCAAATCCTGCACTCTTTGTATGTCTTACTGGTGGAGAAAGAGACGTCATATTCTGAAGGTTAGAATCTGAATCGAGAAAAGAAAAATGCCTCCTTCGGAAATCTCTCGAATAGCAGTGCTATCCCACGGGTGGATATCTCCTTTTGACCACAAGCTCCATTCAAGCGAAAGGCTGATGGAGTGATAATTGTAGATGACTCCCTCAAAGAGATACACCTGGAACTCAGACCTGCTCCTTGTGAAGTCAATTTGAGGGGCGGAGTGGAAATTAGCACCTCCCTGCTCTTAGCCACTTACCTGCAGGATGCAAGAATTTGTTCCTTGAGACATCCTTTATCTGCCGTAGAGAAAGTCCAATTATGCCGTCACAATCCCTTGGTAGAAACGAGTCCTGGTGCCCTATTGTGTGTGTTTGGAGCATTAGAGCTTGAAGACAGGGGTGGAAAATGCGTGTTAATCACATCAAATTATTGGATCACAGCTAGTTTGCCGGGTTCCTCTATTTTCTAGCTCCATCCAAGGAAGCAAAAGGGAGAATCTGTGATATTAATGACTTAAAATCCCCAAGCTAATGTTGGCATTCGCACCGTGTTGCTGTAAACTCATTTTCACAATTGGAGTAGGTCTGTATTCCCTGCTCCTCCTGTGCCTTATTGGGAAGGACAGGAACAGATTGATTCTCCACGTTCCCTTTTCCTGAGCAGAACTCTGTCTTCTCATTGGAATCCCGCACTCTTTGTCCATTCAAATTTTGGACAAACTGACGTAGTGTACTGCAGTTTAAAATCTGCATCGAAAGAAGCACACTGCTTCCTTCAGAAACCACTCAACTAGCAGTTGTATTCCTCGGGTGGATATCACCTTGTGACCAAAAGCTGCATTCAACACAAGGGCACCTGGACTGATATTCGTTGATTACTCCCTCAAATAGAAACACCTGCAACTTAGACCTGCTTTTTGTGAGGTCAAATTGAGGAACAGAGAGGAAATTCGCAACTCCCAGCTGCTAGCCAGTTACAGCAAGGACGCAAGTGTCTGTTCCCTTAGACTACACTTGTCTGTGGTAGTGAAAGTCCTATTACGATGTCATAATGGCGCTGTAGAAATGAAACCACTGCCATGAGTATTTGGACAGTTAGAGCCTGAAGACAGCGGTAGAAAATGCCTGTTTTCCACATTAGAGGCTTTGATCACACCTGAGTGCCAGATGTCTCTCATTTATAGCAAAATCCAAGCAAGTGAAAGTGAGTAGCTGCGATATCAGGGGCTTCATCTTCCCAAGCAAAAGTTGGAATTCACACCGTGTGACTATAAAATGTCTTTCAGAATCTGAGTGGGACGGTACTCCCTGCTCAATCTGTGAATTATTTTCAAGAGTAGGAACTCAATGATTCTCCAAGGTCCCTGGGCCTGAGGATATCTTTGCCTGATTATTGAAATTCCACACTCTTTGTACGGGAAAATTTTGGAGAAACCGAAGTAATGTTGTGCAGGATAGAATCGAAATTGAAAGGAGCACACTGCCTCCTTCGGAAATCTCTCAACTAGGAGTGTTATTCCACGGGTGGATATCTCCTTTTGACCACAAGCTCCATTCAAGCAAAGGGCAACTGGAGGGGTATTCGTAGAATCCTTCCTCAAATAGAAACACCTGCTAATGTGACCTGCTTCTTGTGAACTCAGTTTGAAGATCAGATTGGTAATTAGGACCTCCCAGCTCCTAGCCGTTTACCTCAGGGACGCAAGAGTTTCTTCCTTTAGATCACCTGTGTTTGTGGTAGTGAAAGTCCTATTATGACGTCATGATCCCAATGTAGACATGAGTCCTGGCACACGGGTATGTGTGTTTGGATGCTTGGAGCCTGAAGACAGAGGTGGAAAATGACTCTTTTCCACATCAAAGGCTTGGAACACACCTATGTGCCAGACGCCTCTCTTTTCTAGCAACAGCCAAGCAAGTGAAAGTGAGTAGCTGGGATATCAGAGGCATCATCTACCCAGCAAAAACTGGAACTCACACCGTGTCACTGAAAAATGTCTTTCAGAATCTGGTTGGTGCGTTACTCAATGCTCAATCTGTGAATTTTGTTCAAGAGTAGGAAAAGATTGATTCTCCATGTCCCCTGTGCCTAAGAATACTGTTTGATTATTGAAATCCTGCACTCTTTGTATGTCTTAATGGTGGAGAAAGAGACACAATATTCTGAAGGTTAGAAGCTGAATTGAGAAAATCACAATGCCTCGTTCGGAAATCTCTCGAATTGGAGTGCTATCCCACGGGTGGATATCTCCTTTTGACCACAAGCTCCATTCAAGCGAAAGGCAGCTTGAGTGATATTTGTAGATTACGCCCTCAAAGAGAAACACCTGGAACTCAGACCTGCTTCTTGCGAAGTCAGTTTGAGGGCCGGAGTGGAAATTAGCAGCTCCCTGCTCCTAGCCATTTACCTCCAGGATGAAAGAATTTGTTCCTTGAGACTTCCTTCATCTGCCGTAGAGAATGTCCAATTATGACGTCACAATGCATTGGTAGAAACGAGGGCTGGTGCACTGTTATGGGTGTTGTGAGCGTTAGAGCTTGAAGGCAGAGGTGGAAAATGCCTGGTAACCACATCAACGTATTGAAACACAGCTAAATGCCCGGTGCCTCTATTTTCTAGCACCATCCAAGCAAGCGAAAGGGAGAATCTGGGCTATGAAGGACTTAATCTCCCCAAGCAAAAGTTGGCATTTACACTGTGTTGCTATCAACTGATTTTTCACAATCTGAGTAGGTCTGTATTCCCTGCTCCTTCAGTGCCTTCTTTGCAAGGGTAGGAACAGATTGATTCTCAATATTCCCTGTGCCAGTGCAGAACTCTGGTTTCTCATTGGAATCCCGCACTCTTTGTTCATTCAAATTTTGGAGAAACTGAAGTAATGTTCTGCAGGTTGAAATCTGCTCTGATAGAAGCATATTTCCTCCTTGGGAAATCTCTCACCTAGGAGAGCTATTACAAGGGTGGATATCTCGTTGTGACCAGAAGCTGCATTCAAGCACAGCGCACCTGGAGTGATATTCGTTGATTACTCCCTCAAATAGAAACACCTACAACTTACACCTGCTTCTTGTGAATTCAGTTTGTGGAACAGAGTAGAAATTAGCAACAGCCAGCTCCTAGGGGGTTACCGCAAGGACTCAAGATTTTGTTCCTTTAGACTACCATTGTCTGTGGTAGTGAACGTCTTATTATGACGTCATAATCCCGCTGTGGAGACGAGTCCTGCCACCAGGCTATGTGTGTTTTGAAGCGTAGAGCCTGAAGACAGAGGGGTAAAATACCTGTTTTCCACATCAAAAGCTTGGTTCACAGCGAAATGCCAGATGCCTCCCTTTTCTAACAACACCCAAGGAAGTAAAAGTGAGTAGCTGGGATATCAGGGGCTTCATCTCCTCAAGCAAATGTTGGAATTAACACCGTGTTGCTATAGAATGTCTTTCTGAATCTGATTGAGATGGTCCTCAATGCAAAATCATTGAATTATTTCCCAGAGAACAAACAGATTGATTCTCCATGTCCCCAGGGCCTGAGGAGAACTCTGTTTTATTATTGAAATCTGGCACTCTGTGTATGGGCTAATGGTGGAGAAAGAGACGTAATATTCTGAAAGATAGAATCTGAATCGAGAAAAGCACAATGCCTCGTCGGAAATCTCTCGAATAGGAGTGCTATCCCACGGGTGGATATCTCCTTTGACCGCAAGCTCCATTCAAGCGAAAGGCAGATGGAGTGATAATTGTAGATGACTCCCTCAAAGAGATACACCTGGAACACAGACCTGCTCCTTGTGAAGTCAATTTGAGGGGAGGAGTGGAAATTAGCTGCTCCATGCTCTTAGCCACTTACCTGCAGGATGCAAGAATTTGTTCCTTGAGACTTCCTTCATCTGCCGTAGAGAAAGTCCAATTATGACGTCACAATGTGTTGGTAGAAACGAGGGCCGGTGCACTGTTATGGGTGTTGTGAGCGTTAGAGCTTGAAGGCAGAGGTGGAAAATGCCTGATAACCACATCAAAGTATTGAAACACAGCTAATTGCCCGGTGCCTCTATTTTCTAGCACCATCCAAACAAGCGAAAGGGAGAATCTGGGCTATGAAGGACTTAATCTCCCCAAGCAAAAGTTGGCATTCACACTGTGTTGCTATCAACTGATTTTTCACAATATGAGTAGGCCTGTATTCCCTGCTCCTT
>PVIC010042853.1:0-15648 GCA_004025085.1 Thryonomys swinderianus | reverse complement strand
CCTCGCAAGCACAAGGTCCTGAGTTCGATTCCCAGTAACCACATATAATGCTGGGCGTGGTGACTCATGCCCACCAGCAATCAATACCACATACCACAGTGCTGGGCGTGGTGGCTCACACCTGTAATCCCAGCACTCAGGAGGCAGAGACAGGAGGATTGCTGAGTTCGAAGCTTGCCTAGGCTACATAGTGAGCTCACAGCCAGCCTGAACTACAGAGACCCTGTCTCAAAAAAAACAAAAAAACTACCTTATCACTTTGTACAATGAGATGTATCTATTGTTAAACAAAAGTATGCTTCATGTATCTAACACACATTTCATTTTAAACATCCTAGTGCTTGTACAGTGCATGAGATATATGGATTGAAATATGAGTAGCATTGTTTTTTTCAGGTGTGACTGTTGGGTCCCAAAATCTCCATGCCATCAGTAAGCACACCAGAATATAATCAACAGAGGCACTTTATTATTCCACTGCATGCAGAGAAGGTTCACCATAGCAAGCTGGTGACCCCGTCCCCTTGCAGCACACACTATTTTTTTTTTTTTTTGAGACAGGGTCTCACTTTGTAGTTAGGCTGGCCCTGAGCTCACTATGTAGCCTAGGCAAGCCTCGAACTCAGCAATCCTCCTGTCTCTGCTTCCCGAGTGCTGGGATGACAGGCGTGAGCCACCACGCCCGGCACTGTGGTATGTGGTATTGATTGCTGGTGGGTTTGAGTCTCCACACCCAGCATTGTATGTGGTTACCAGGGATTGAACTCAGGACCTTGAGCTTGCGAGGCAGGCGCTGGAACCACTGAGCTAAATCTCTGGCCCCACACACTTTTTATAGATAATTTTAAGTCACACATGCACAGGGACATGATTGGTTACAACAGGGGTGGGATTATACTTGTCTTTTCCTATTGGGGTTGTCCTCATCTTATTTGACCCCTTAGCAACCAGGATGGAATGCTCCACTGTTTCCCTTTGATCTTATTTTTCAGGCAACAAACCTCCTATAACAGATCAGTGTGAGGAGGACAAGCAATTACCTAGTTACCTCTGTACCTACAAATTTCCCAAACTTTGATTACACAGGGCACTGCTGTGCTTACTGATCTTCTATCTCAGACAGGGGTCACTGACATTCTATCCCAGATGAGAGGAAGTCATAAAGGTTGAGTCTACAAATCTTTCTAACAAGGCATAGCTCAACCTTTTAACCGTGATGGGGGAAGTTGAGTCTCCCTGGCTCCCTTCACCTTATTCCAATTTTGCAACAGTTATATAGAAATGGGGAGGTGACATACTGATTTACAATCCTAGGTTCCAAAGATCTGCTCCCAGGACCTTATCAGTTTCCATAGTTACAAATAGTTACTAGTAGTTTAGTAAGTAGGGGGAGGAAGCTGAGCAGAAGATTGGGAGGTTACAATTTACCACACACAGGTATGCTGGAGTTAACAGAGATCTTCTAAGTGGGGGTCACTTAACATTACAAAGCAACTAGTGGAACCAGGTTCCACAGGGTAAAAAAACAGTTAATTAAATCAAAGGCTACCATCATCCACAGTCCTATCTCTGTAATGTATTGTGAGGGAGGGCTAGTGCCAGCTTAGGTCCTGGCTATCATAATTAGGTTTCCCGTGGCATTCCTGATGTCAGGTTTCCCATGACATTCCCCCATTTTTTTTTCTTTAGGCTGAATCTTCAGCCACTTGTACAGGACATATGTATTGATCATAAGTAGCTGTCAACATCTGGTGAAACTGTATTGCTCGGATCCTTTGGGTGATGTATTTGATTACCTAATTAAGCAAGGTCCTACTGTTGTTAGGAGCAGTATTACCATTAATGGCCCGGTCAGCGCCCTTAGCCAGGGTTTTTAGTTTAACAAAGACTAACTTCTCCCCAGGTCTGTTTCAGAAGGCTCTTATTTGCTTTTCATGACTTGGCCTAGTTCTGAACAGTTATGAACTTCTTTGATTCATGTACAAAGACGTAGTTACTTGTAAAATTATTTTCATTTCATAGTAGCATTCTTAAGTAAACATGCTATGTTGCAGGTGCCATTTTCTGTTTGAAGGATTATCAACAACTGTTCCCAGCGTTCAGGAGCCCAGCCTGAACTACATAGCAAGACCTTCAAAAAGGAAAAGCAGGGCCAGAGATTTAGCTCAGTGGTTCTGGCTCCTGTCTAGCAAGAGCAAGGTCCCTGGTTTGATCCAGCTAACTACATACAACAATACTGGGCATGGTAACTTGCCCACCAGCAATCAGTACCACATACCACAGTGCATGGTGGCTCATGCCTGTAATCTCAGCACTTAGGAGGCAGAGGCAGGAGGATTGCTGAGTTCAAGGCTTGCCTTGGCTACATAGCTCAGGGCCAGCCTGAACTACAAAGTGAGAAGACCCTGTTAAAAAAAAAAAAAAAAGATCACCACAAAGAACCTTTTCCTGGGAAGGAAACTATCTCTCAGCCAAGAGGATTCCAGAACAATGGCATCAGGAGATTATGATCAACCAGACTCCACCCACCAGCTAACCCTCTGGAAGTGGCCTCCTGCCCTTGCAGGTGACCCACCTAGACCCCTGTATTGGAGTGAACTCCTGTCAGCTACCTGAAGTAGCTTTTCCTATCTTGTCTCTAGTTTTCCAATTAAAGGCTTTCTATTTAAAAACAAAAAACAAACAAGATTACTGCATGGTATTTGCACTGTATGTATGTCATTTGGTATAGTTTGTTTCTAATTTTCTTCTCTATAACTTAACTGTACTTTATTTTTTTTATGGTCCTAGTGATTGAACCCAGCATCTTGCACATGCTAGGCAAGTATTATCACTTAGCTATATCTTTTGTGTTAAAAACTTTTCTTTAGGGGCCGGAGAGTTAGCTCAGTGGTTCCAGCACCTGCCTCGCAAGTGTAAGGTCCTGAGTTCAATCCCCGGCGACCACATACAATGCTGGACTTAGAGACTCACGCCCACCGGCAATCAATACCGAATACCACAGTGCCTGGTGTGGTGGCTCACGCCTGTAATCCCAGCATTTGGGAGGCAGAGACAGGAGGATTGCTGAGTTCGAGGCTTAGCCTGGGCTACATAGTGAGCTCAGAGCCAGCCTGAACTACAAAGTGAGACCCTGCCTCAAAAAAAAAAAAAAAAAAACTTTTCTGTAGCAAACATTTATTGGTAAATCTCTGTGTTTATCCATACTTTTTCCCTTAGGACATATTGGTCTAAGTAAAAATAGATCAAAGAGTCCCAGCCCTTAACACCTGCTGGCCAAGCACTCTACCACTGAGCTATATGAACAACTCTCGTCCTCTTTTTTTTTTCTCCTCTTCCTCCTTTTTGTTTGTAGCAGTGGGCATTGAATTCATGCGTGCTAGGCAAGTGCTCTACCACTGACCTGCCTTCCCAACCCCGGTATAAAATACTTATGAGAAACTTAATGTGGGAGGCTGACCCTTCTAGAGGAGACTCTTCACAGGCCTGGAGATCTGCACTGGGTGCTACACCAACTAGCAGTTGCGAGATCTGCACTATACCAAACAGTGCTGCCCAGCTCCCAAGATGATCTGCGACCACTGGATCGCTGCACTGGGATGCCTGATCAAAGAAGTCTTAACCTCTGGCTCAGAGTTGCCTTCTCTTGACCCCTCTACTAAGAGTTTGCTGTTCTTCCTCTAATACAATCTCTGCTTGATTTACTGACTGCATCAATGATAGAGGATGCTGTTTTAGTGATTAAATAAAATGACAAAAAGAAGTAACCTTTCAAGGATAGGAATGGGGAAGTATTCTAAGAAAGAACTTGCACCTTGAGGGCCTGGGCTAACCTTTAGTATAAGATAAGAAACTTGCAGTTTACCTGGGAGAAATTTCAGAATCAGAGAGCACATTCCAGAGGTTTCTTGGTATTTTGAGTTCCTGTAAACCTAGATTCTAATCATGTTAAACCTAAATGTTAACCCCTAACTACAAATGTCAATTGTAATCCTTGCATGTAACACTGTAGCTAGAAATACTATAAAAGAGCACTGAAGAATAAACTCGAAGCCTGCTCGGTAGTGACTGAGAGGCCCTCCCGAGCCTATTTTCTTGTCTTCTCTTTTCTTAATCCATGCCCCTCGACTTCATGATCCCGCTGTTTTGTCCGGCTGGCTCTGGCAACTTAACAAAATATAACAAATGTATGCTTTATTTTCTCCATCAAAAATAGGAAAAATAGGGCCAGAGATTTAGCTCAGTGGTTCCAGCGCCTGCCTCACAAGCGCAAGGTCCTAAATTTGATCCTGCTAACCACATGCAACAATGCTGGGCGTGGTGACTCAAGCCCACCAGCAATCAATACCACATACCACAGTGCCAGGCGTGGTAGCTCATGCCTGTCACCCCAGCCCTCAGGAGGCAGAGGCAGGAGGATTGCTGAATTCAAGGTTTGCCTGGCCTATATAGTGAGCTCAGGGCCAGCCTGAACTACAAAGTGAGACCCTGTCTCAAAAAAAAAAAAGGAAAAATATCTGGGTTTGGTGGTGCATTCTGGTATTCCCAGCATTATAGGAGGCTGAGGTAGGAGGATCACAGGTTTGAACCTGGACAATTTAGTGAGTTGGTGAGACATTGTCTCAAAATAAAAACAGAAAGCTGGGCGTGGTGGCTCACGCCTATAATCCCAGCACTCGGAGGCAGAGACAGAAGGATTGCTGAGTTTGAGGCTTGCCTGGGCTACATAGTGAGCTCAGGGCCAGCCTGAACTGCAAAGCGAGACCCTGTCTCAAAAAAAAAATTAAATTAAAATAACTGAAAAAGACTGGGGACATAGCTCAATGCAAAAGCCCTAGGTTCAGTCCCCAGTACCAGAGAGAGAGAGACAGACAGACAAAGACAGACAGACAGACAGAGCTGGGATGTAGCTCAGTTGTAAAACATTTACCTAATGTGTGAGGCCCTGGGGTCAACACTTACTACCATAAAAATAAATAAAATTTTGTGATAAATATTTAATAAATTCTAATTATTATATATAACATAAAGATAACAGTATCAGTGTATCTATCAATTTTAAAAATAATGGTAACCAGATATAGTGGCACACATCTATAATCCCAGCACTCAAGAGGCTGCGGCAGGAAGATCACTGTGTATTCAAAGCCAGCCTGGGTCACATAGTAAGTTTAAGACCAACTTGAATTACAGTGAGACCTATCTCAAAACAAAAAGTAAACCACAACAACAAAAAGTAAATTTTAAAAATGTGACCAAGAGATCTTTGTGGTTTTGGGTTTTAAGTACTTTTTTTAAGAGTTTGGTGCTTTTCTAGCTTTTTGTTTTTTTTTTTTTTTAATGGGACCAGGGATCAAACTCCAGCCTTTGTGCTGCCAAGGTAGGCGAGCTTGAGCTAAATCCCCAACTGTGGTTTCTTTGTTTTTTTGGGTTTTTTCTTCAATACCAGGGATCAAACTCAGCTCATGCAGGCGCAGTGCCACTGAGCTAAATTCCTGACCCCTTTTTTCTAGTTTTGAGTGAGGACCTTTAGTTCTTTTTTTTTAAGGCAGGTGGATTCAAGTCTCATCACATGGGTGGGTGACTGGCCTGTGCTTCTAATAATGTGAAAGCTGACTGACAACTTCTGTGATTGTTTTTCTATTTTTCTCATCAAACTAGATATAAAAAATGGATTTGGTATTAACCTAGTTTGCCTTGATTGATTTATTCCATTGTATCTCTGTGATCATTTCCTCTTTGAATCAATCATAAAATAACTTACAAATGACTTAAAACTGTGAAAGGTGGGCTGGGTGTGGTGGCTCACACCTGTAATCTCAGCACTCAGTAGGCAGAGACAGGAGGATTGCTGAGTTCGAGCCTTGCCTGGGCTCCATAGTGAGCTCAGGGCCAGCCTGAACTACAAAGCGAGACCCTGTCTTTAAAAAAAAAAAAAAAAAAACTGTGAAAGGTGGAACCACAAGTATCAATCAGCAGATGAATGGTTAAAGAAAATAGTATAAAGACATAAAGGAATATCATTCAGCCACTCCAGAACCGTATAATCCAGCTGTTGAGACAGAGAAGCATCCAGATGGGCTGGGTCTCTGAGTTGGGACAGCAGCTGCTAGTCTCCTGCACTCAGACATTTACAGCTGAATGGATGCACTTTGAGACTTCGCACTTAAGTGAAATAAATTGGACACTTATGTTTAGATACTACATTGTTTCTCGTATGAAAAGCTAAGTGGAAATAAGGACTAAAATGTATAATAAATACTAGAAAATGGGAAGAAAATGTTCAGATAGAACAGGGTGGAGGAAGAGAGGAAGGAGGGGATAAGAAAAAATTGAAAACCAGCTTTTGTACATCAGGTGGGGGAGGGGTGTGATAAAATTAAATTTTGAAAACTACGTAGGCAGAAAGGCTGGGGTAGGACTGGCATAGCTATGGCAGGAGCCGTTGTAAGTGCTTCTTTTATGACCTGGAAGGAGGAATTGGGGGAGTTTTCATGATGTATAGGTTCAGTTCAGTCTCCCTTACTGAATTTATATAAGGGTTTGTGAGGGGGGCAAAGCTGAACACCCAGGAAAAAAATCCCACACTCAGAGCTCCAGTTTTGTAGTGCAGACTGGGATCGGAGAGACAGTTGGACCCTGTAGGAGGCTTGGCCCAAGGGTGCCATGGAGCATGATATCTAAGTAGTGGACAGAGGGGAGGAGGTTTGGGCCTAGCTGATGACTAATGTCTGAGTCTGAGTTTTATGAGTGTAGTACAGTGTCTTGTGAAGACTCACAAGCAAGACTGGAGCTTGTCCATGATACTGCAAAAGGAGAGGGGGGAAAGGTGGAAAGGGCAGGTTGTGAGCTAAGGCCCATCCGAAGTAATGAGGACCATCTCTAACGCTCTGAGGTAAAACAGTCCATCCAGGTTGTCGTTGAGACTGGTGAGTGTCTGGGTCTGTCCAGAGGAGGTATGGAGGGCCTGTGAGGCAAAGTGGAAAGGGACAGGGAAAAGGGCATCAGAGCAGTGAATGGTGCACTTCAGGACAGAAGATGGAGTGTACATGGGTGTGGCACACAAGATGTTGAGAAGGACAGTTTGGTTAACTGTACTGGTCAATGGTAATCATCTGCCTTGTGAATAGAGAGGATGGAGGACTGTAAAGGGAGCTAGTAGGAGTCAGGAGACCATAGTGTAGCAGGCAAGAGATAATGGGTTTTAACTGTCTCAGAGAGGGATTTTCAGGAGATGGGTGAGGAAGGGGTGGTGGAAGATGAAGTGTTACCCATTAGGCACAGAGGGTGGCAGGAGAGAGTGGCAAAGGGCCTTGGTGGATGTCCCCAACCAGGTCCCAAAAACAGTATGAAAATGTGAGTGAAAGATCAAGGCAGATGTGTCTGCATTGAGCAGACCCCAAAGGGAAACTGCCTTCCCAGTGGAGCTCTTCCTGACCAGGCCTTAGTTAACAGCACAAAGGAGCAGGAGAGCCTCTCTTTTTCAGCAGGAGGAGTTAAGAGAGAGACGGAGGCAGAGAAGGGAGAAAAACAGGTGAGACCTTGGAAGGGGGAGAGCTTAGAAAAGGAAAAGTGGGGAGGCTTATCCAACCTGAAGCATCTGCAAGAGCCATGGGCTCCAGGATCTGAGGATCAGATATCATCGGGTGGACTCACCAAAGTAGAGGTTTGGGAAAGGTCCCATGACAATGTCCTACACAAGTCCAGATAAAGGCCTAGAAACCAAGACAATATCCTTCCAGGTCCAGCTGGAGGCCTGGACCCCATGAAATGTCTCTTGCAAGTACTTACTGAGGATCTCTACCAGGCAAGCCAAAGGCCAGTAGTGGGAGCTAGAAAGCCGGCTCAGTGAAGGATTTAGTCACCAGGCTGAGGAATCTACACTTGAGCCAGGAAGTTTAAGGTGAAGACCCGAGCTCCCCTCACAAACACAGCAGTCATTCCCACTGACCACAGGACCTGAGCTCCTCTGATGATGAGAGCACACAAGATTGTGCCAGGAAAGCCAGCAGTGGCAACCTTCTCCAAGAAATGAACAACAAAGAATCTTCCCCTCCAATTCTCTTTTTATGCAGTTGGCAACAATCCTCAGGTGGGTATTCCACACCCAGAACCACACTGACTCATGTTGACCATTAGTTAATCCACAACAAAATCTTATGTCAAATTGTCACGGGAAACCTGACTGCAGGAATGCCATGGGAAACCTAATTGCAATAGAGCCAGCCTGAACTACAAAGCAAGACCCTGTCTCAAAAAAAAAAAAATTATTTTATAATGTTAATTAATTCTCTCTTAGAAAATCCCTTTCCATGACTCCCAGCACACCTGTGTGTAGTAAATTGTACCTCCCCCTGCTTACTAATCTACTAGATTGGCCACTTTCCTGAAAAGTAACTACCTGTAACTATGGAAACTGGCTGGATCCTGATAAGGTCCTGCTAGCTGACAAAAACCTAGAATTGTAAATCAAGATGATACCCTCCCTGTTTCTTTAAAACTGTTGGAAAAACTGCAGTGGGAGTCAGTCAAGCAGAGTGAGACTTATTTCCCTAATGGCTGACCTTCGCTAGCGAATCAACTTTTTTTTTTTTGAGACAGGGTCTCGCTTTGTAGTTCAGGCTGGCCCTGAGCTCACTATGTAGCCTAGGCAAGCCTCAAACTCAGCAATCCTCCTGCCTCTGCCTCCTGAGTGCTGGGATTACAGGTGTGAGCCACCACGTCTGGCACTGTGGTGTGTGGTGTTGATTGCTGGTGGGCGTGAGTCTCCACACCCAGCATTGTATGTGGTTACCGGAATTGAACTCAGGACCTTATGCTTGCGAGGCAGGTACTGGAACCACTGAGCTAAATCTCCGGCCCTAAACTTCTTTTCTTTACCCAAGTTCTGCATCTCTCAAGTACTTTCAACTACCTTTTGCCATAGTATATGTGTGTTGGCCAGGAATGTGGAAGTAACTTCTGGCCACTTTGGCCAGTGACCCAGACCCTGATTGGAGTGAGCTCAGCCTCCTGACAACTTCCGGAGGGGGAGGCATGCCCCAGGAAACTTTTCTGTGTAGACTTGGAATGCTGACTCACCACCAGCAGTTGGATTGCACCCGGAGGAGAGACAAAGGACATAGGTCTGTACAAGTGGAATGTGTAACTTCTGACATGGTAACCTACCCTAAGAACATCCCCTAGAAGATTGACTTGAATTCATTTTGCCCGTTGTTCACACAACAGACGAGGGGCCTGATCCCCCCTGCTGGAAACATTGTTCTCCGTTTGTTTGGGCCCTACTTTGTTTGGGCTCCACTAGAAGGAGCTTGTTGGGTTGGAAGATACTCTTTTGCCAGTGGGAGCCTGTGGGTTGAAAGATACCTGTTTGTATTTGTTAGGACTCTGTTGGGAGTTGTTTGATTCAAGTCTGCTAGACTAGGGGACCCTTGGCAGGGAATGTTTAGCCTCTGAATGAAAGTGTGTGTGAATGTGAGATTAAATGATAGTGGTCCATGGCAAAGAGTGGGAGGCTACCCCCCTATAGTTAAAGATCATAAATGTGGGTCAGTCTGAAACTGTAAATGCAGCTGTATAAGATTCAGTGTCTTCTTTTTTTTTTTTTTTTTTTTTTTTTGAGACAGGATCTTGCTTTGTAGTTCAAGCTGGCTCTGAGCTCACTATGTAGCCCAGGCAAGCCTCGAACTCAGCAATCCTCCTGTCTCTGCCTCCCGCGTGCTGGGATTACAGGCGTGAGCCACCACGTCCGGCCTCAATGTCTTCTTTATAAAAAAAATTTGTCCTGTTGTCTGGATGGTTCAGAGAGGCATGCAGTCAGCTTGGCCAGTGCGTGGCTTCTCCCTGAGTGGTGTCCCATCTCTTTGTCTGTCCCTGTGTCACCATTCAAGGATACTACACACACTAGCTGGGCTAATCATGAAACAAAAACATTTCTTACAACTGTCTTAGAATGCATGCTCCATAACTTTAAAAGGGGATTTTCTAGGGATTATGGGGTAAAGTTAAAACTTAGAGCCCTGTGTCAGAGTGGTCTAAATTGTGTCCCAGGTGGCCCCCAGAGGGATCTTTAGATGAGAACATTGCAAGATTAGTTTGGGAAGTAGTAACTACTCCTGGAAAAGAATTTCCAGACCACTTCCCCTGTATTGATTCATGGATAAGTCTGTGTCAGGAGACGCTATACTGGCTTCATGTGTGTGCACTAGAGGCTAAAAAACCATCTTAGTTCTCTGCTATGTTAATCGAGAGGGAACTGAAAAGAGAGAGCAACAGAAAGAAGCCAACAAAAGAGATAAGCAAAAAGTAGCTTACATGGCATCAATTTTGGGAAGGCTAATATCAGAGGGCTTAGAAAACACCTTAAAAAGCTCCCAACCATTCATGCCACCAAAAGAAAAAGAAAAAAAAAACTTAAAAGAAAGAGCTCACAAGAACTGGACTCAAATCAGTGTGCTTACTGTAAAGAACATGAGCATCTCAAAAGTAAGTGCCCCAAACTTTAAAGAAAAAAAGAGACCAAGATCTTGGGAAAGACACACCTTCCCAGCAACACTCTTCCCACTTACCAGAGAGGGGAGCAAATAGGATAGATGGGGCTCAATCAGTACAGTTGAGTTGGGTGTCTGTGAGCCCCTAGTCTATAGAAAATTTGGGGACCAACACATAACTTTTGTAATAGATGATGAAACCAAACATTCAGTAATCACCTTTACAGACAACACAGTTACCATCCCCTGTGAAAAAGAGTAGTACTTGTTTGTAGAAAATAAAAGCTGATGACTTGCATATACTTATCTAACAACCCCTAAGATTGAAGGGCCTATTGTAAGACTTTGCCTTTACAAATGGTGCCATCAGAGTAATAGCATATTGCAAAGCATATCAGAGAAAACACCAGCAGTAATCACTCCTAGCCCAGCTACAACCATCTGATTTGCTCCTTGAGACTTCATCCTGTCCCTTTTGGCCTTGGTTTTGGTATCTGTCTGATTTGGCTATAATTAGATTAAGATAATAAAGTCTACATAAAAGAGTAAAATGAGATAATTGGAAATAGCTCCTGTCTACTAGGAAAAGCCCACACTGCTAGTATATCTGGGGTCTGCAATAGTGTAGAAACTCCAGTCCACAACCTGAGTGCCCCTGAAGGAACTTTGTTCAATTGTGGAGATGGTTGATACTAAACATTCTCCCCAGAAACTCAGGGGCTTTGTGGACTGGGTATCCTAATACCCAATTTAAATGTCTATACACCTCAGACTATGAGGCAGGTTCCCTTCCAAATCGGGGCCCCAGAAAAGCTAATCAGAAAGAGAAAAAATATTTTATTGTCCTCCCTATACTAGCTGGACTGGCTGTAGACGGGAGTCTTACACTTAGCGGTGAAGCATTAGGTCTGGGACCGCAACAATATCTGTTTCTGGGTCAAGACATCCAAAAAGGGCTGGATGAAGTCCGGGCTTCTATCCTAACACTGCAGAGACAGATCGACTTGCTAGCAGGTGTGGGTGCTCTCAGAATAGGAGAGCGCTTGATTTACTCACAGCTAAACATGGAGGGACCTGTCTATATTTAGGAGAAGAGTGCTGCTATTATACAAATCAATCAGGAGTGGTAATGACACAGGAGAGTTAAGGCCTAACTGCCCACTGGAAATGCAAGTTCATGTTCTCTAAAAATCGAAGAATGAATTTTAGGAACGATGAAGATTTGAGTAGGAAAATTTTATTGAGAGAGAAAGCTTCTGCCTTAAGAGAGACAGAAGGGGAAACCCGGAAAGTGGGTAATCTTCCTACCTCACTTTTTACAGGGCTTTTATGGAGCAAAGCCACGAGGTGAGGCAGGTCTGCAATAGGGGGCTATCAGTAAGATTTTTAAAAAGTGGACAGGTTATAATTGACCAATGAGTACAGTGGGGGCTTAACAATTCGACAGGAATCTTTGACTTTGACTCTTTTCCGGGGAGGTGGGTTAAAGTCTCAGCCTTCCACCCCAGGAGGTTGGCACCTTCTTAGAATATCTGATGGCTGCCTATTTGGAATCTCAATGACAGCTATTTATCTTACATACCTATAATAGTAAGAGAGTCCATGACTCAGCTCAAAGAATGGTTAAATAAAAGGAAAATTAAATATGAGCTTTCTGAAACAAACCCATGGGGAGGTTGGTCTCTGTTAAACTGGAAGTCCTAGCTAGGGGTGCTGTTTGGGCCATTAGTGGTAATATTGCTTCTAGGGACAGTAGAACCTTGCTTAATTAATTGGATAATTAAATTCATCATCCAAAGAATCCAAGCAATACAAGTCTTACCAGATGTTAGTAGCAACTGATGATCAATATATATGTCCTATACAAGTGACTGGAAATTCAGCCTAATAAAAAGAAATGGGGGGGCAGAGATTTAGCTCAGTGGTTCTGGCACCTGCCTCGCAAGTGCAAGGTCCTGAGTTCGATCCCGGTAACCAAATACAATGCTGGGCATGGTGACTCACGTCCACCAGCAATCAATACCACATACCACAGTGCCGGGTGTGGTGGCTCACACCTGTCATCCCAGCACTTGGGAGGCAGAGACAGGAAGATTGCTGTGTTTGAGGCTTGCCTGGGCTACATAGTGAGCTCAGGGCCAGCCTGAACTGCAAAGTGAGACCCTGTCTCAAAAAAAAAAAGAAATGGGGGAATGTCATGGGAAACCTGACTGCAGGAATGCCATGGGAAACCTAATTGCAATAGCTGGGAGCTGGTGTCAGCCCCCCCCATATGTCACAGAGATAAAATTGTGAATGATAGTAGCCTCTGATTTAGTTAGCCATTTGTTTATCCTGTAGGGCCTGGTTTTTAAAAATTGCTTTATGATGTTAATTAACCCTCTCTTAGAAGATCCCTCTCTGTCGACTCCCAGCACACCTATGTGTAGTAAATTGTACCTCCTCCTGCTCACTAATCTACTAGACTGGCCACTTTCCTAAAAAGTAACTACCCAGCCAGCCTGAACTACAAAGTGAGACCCTGTCTCAAAAAAAAAGTAACTACCCATAACCATGGAAACTGGCTGGACCCTGATAAAGTCCTACTAGCTGACATGCAGATCTGTAATACCTGGGATTGTAAATCAAGATGATACCCTTCCCCTTTCTTTAAAACTGTTGGAGAAACTGCAGTGGGAGTCAGTCAAGTTGAGCGGGACTCGTTTTCCTCATGGCTGACCTTCACTAGTGAATAAACTTTAAGTACTCTCTCAAGTACTTTCAACTCCCTCTTGCCATAACTAAATAATAAATTTTTGCTGAGTCTGATGGTGTACACCTGTGATCTCAGTGCTCAGAAAGCTGAGGCAGGAGGATCACCACGAGTTCAACACCAGCTTGGGCTGATGTGAGTTCAAGGCCAGGATGAACTACATAGTGACAGTGTCTCACAAAATCAATAAAATAATAATAATAATAATAATAAATTTTAAAAGGGCTAAGGATGTAGCTTAGTGCAAAGACTATAGTATCAACCCTCAGTACAAAAAGAAGAAAAAGTGATTTGAAAATAATTTCTGCATGTTTGAGTCAATCAGATTTATAGCTACTGTATTTTGACAATATATGTTGTGTTGTATTGTTGAATTTAGGTGATAAACTCTGATTTTAGTTCTAGGCTAATTTGCTTTCATGGTGAATTCTGCCTACTTTTTAAAAGAAATGAGAGCTATCTTTTATACTAAATTGTAGTAATTAGCAGGTCAAACCAGCATTTCCCTGGAGAATCATTAACGACATTAAATGTATTCCTGTTCCAACTCACTTTGATCACTAAGGAACTGCCTTAATTGGCCTTTGTGACTTTAAATGGTGTTTCTCTGTCGTTTCCTTTAGTGGCATGTGTGTTTCTATTTGCTATCATACCGTGTTTTAGTTACTTTTCTTTTTGCTAACAGACATCCAAAGTTAAAGGAGGAAAAGTTTATTTTGGCTCACAGTTTGTAGATGTTTCAGTCCATAAGTAGTTGGCCCCAAGGCAGGGTGGCCTGGCAGAGAGGCCTCTCCAAGTAGGCAGGAGGCAGCAACAGAAAAGCAGCACACAGCAAAACAGCAGCAGCAGCCTTCTCTTGTCTCTTTATATTCTTTCCAAGCGGTAGCTTATTGATTGGTGCTGCCCACACCCGGGGGGGGCTGTTAAACTCAGCATCACATCTTCAGTGCCAGTATAACACCCTAGGGCCCCCCTATGAGCCCATGAGGATTTTGGGGCATCTAGATATAAGCCATAACATTCAGCCTCTTGATAAACCTCATTTTTGTTAAGTGTTTTCCTGTATCTTTAAAGTTTCTCTAAGGCCTTTCCATATGTATTTGACATTTATCATACTACCTGTTTTCAATCAGGTAATCTAAATTGGATCTTCCTAACTTGGCTTTTAAAAGATCCACCCAGTTTTCTAATGGTTATGTATCAGACAAACCAAAAATTTTCTTTGATATAGATCATACTTTCTACACATACATACACTATGGCCCTAGTCCCTCAGTCACTAGGGTTCTGAAATTTGGCACTTTATTATTTATTTTGAGACTATTGGCTGGACTGGTCTTGAATTCCCAGGCACAAGCAATCCTCATCCTGCAGCTTCCCAGGTGGTTGGAACTATAGGTGTCTGCCAGGTGCCTTGCTGTCTTTCACTAGACAGTTGTCAAGTTCTGTAGTTTCTGTCTTTACAATTGTATGTAGGTGTGAGTGGCCCTGAGATTAAGTCCAGCACCTCATGTAAGCTGCACAAGGATTCTACTGCTCACCTATACACTGTCCCAACCCTTCACGTGCTGACACAAGCATCTTGCTAAATGGTCCAGATTGTCCTGGAACCTATGATGCTCTCACTTCGGCCTCCCAAGTAGTTGTGATTCCAGGTATTTGGCATTTTCTGGGCCAGCTACAATTTTACAACCAGGCCTTTTTTCTGATCTTACTGTCACATTTTCCCTTCTTTTTCTTAGGTCTTCATAATCACCTACTGCTTCAGTCTTTTTCCAACAGGATTCTCCATCACACCTTTCTGTCCAGTCTGTCCTCAATGCTGTTGCCTGAGCCATCTCGTCAAAGCAAAGCCTGTCATTTTGAGCACTTATGGAGTGAGGTTGTTTCCCAGCATAAGCCAGGCCAAGCAAACCGAAGCAATTTCAGCATGTCCTGCATTGTCTCACATTTGTGCTTTGGTTCATGCTGTTAGGTCTCGGCAGAAAAGGCTTTTTTTCATTTCAACCCCAATCAGAACAGCGCTTTTCCTTAAAAATTTCTTGAGTCTTTCCAAAAATAAGATCTCCTTGTTTTGACCTTCCTCTGACCTTTGATATCTGGCAGCCTCTTATGGCAAAAAACATTTTTCTTATATTAAACTTTTATTTCTTATATTTAAACTTTTTTTTTTTTTGAGACAGGGTCTCGCTTTGTAGTTCAGGCTGGCTCTGAGCTCACTATGTAGCCCAGGCATGCCTCGATCTCAGCAATCCTCCTGTCTCTGCCTCCTGAGGGCTGGGATTACAGGCGTGAGCCACCATGCCCGGCTTTTTTTTCTTTTTTTGAAACAGGGTCTCGCTTTGTAGTTCAGGCTGGCCCTGAGCTCACTATGTAGCCCAGGCAAACCTGGAACTCAGCAATCCT
>PVIC010042852.1:0-15650 GCA_004025085.1 Thryonomys swinderianus | reverse complement strand
GACAGGGTCTCGCTTTGTAGTTCAGGCTGGCCCTGAGCTCACTGTGGTGCCCAGGCAAGCCGCCGCGAACTCAGCAATCCTCCTGTCTCTGCCTCCCGAGTGCTGGGATTACAGGCGTGAGCCACCACGTCCGGCATTGTGGTATGAGGTGTTGATTGTTGGTGGGCGTGTCTCCACGCCCAGCATTATATGTGGTTACCTGGGATCGAACTCAGGACCTTGCGCTTGTGGGGCAGGCGCCGGAACCACTGAGCTAACCCTCCGGCCCTACTGTAAGAATCTTAATATTTTATTTTAATCTAACAAAATTATGCCTTAGAAGTATTGACTGTGATTTTATTACTGTTTAACTTATACACTGTCCCTATAATTCTGTCATTATATATCTATACACGTACATCTTCTCTGTTTTTGAGACAGGGCCTCACTTTGTAGTTCAGGCTGGCCCTGAGCTCACTATGTAGCCCAGGCAAGCCTTAAACTCAGCAAGCCTCCTGCCTTTGCCTCCCGAATGCTGGGATGACAGGCATGAGCCACCATGCCCTGCATTGTGGTATGTGGCACTGATTGCTTGGTGGGCATGAGTCACCATGCCCAGTATTGTTGTATGTGGTTACTGGGATCGAACCAGGGACTTGTGCTTGCCAGACAGGCGCTGGAACCACTGAGCTAAATCTCCGGCCCTCATACATATTTTTAAGTTGGTGTAATCTTGTAATCCCAGCATTCTGGAAGGCTGAGGCAGGAAGGATGCAAGTTTGAGTCTAACCTGGGCAAGTTGGCAGCTTGGCAACTTTGTGAAACTGTGTCTCAAAATGAAAAATTAAAAAGGGCTGGGGTTGTAGCTCAGTGAAAAGGCCTGGGTTTAATTCCTCGTATCACTTAAAAAATTTTATATATACACACATATAACTTGGAATATTTTCATAAAGAAATGATTAATGGTGAGCTAGGTAAGCATTTCACAGTGTATCGTGTCAACATATGGTACCACATTCATATGTGTAACATTTATGTTCTTACATGTCAGAAAAAGTTATATATTAAGTAGGAGTATGTTTTCTCCCATTTCCCAGAGTAACCTGTTTTCTGTCCTTTTTTCTCTATTTAGATAAGCCTTTTACTCCTGAAATAGACATGATTTAGATACATAGGTCTGCAGCTTGCTTATTATTTAACAAATGTTAGCTATCATCGCATACTTGTAAATGTCATATCCCCATGTAATGTGCTGAGTATTGTAGACACTAGCTTAGGAAGTCTTAATGTCATTGTATTAGTGCTCTTTTTAGATGATGAGGAAAGTGAAACAGAAAAGTTAAATGTGCCTGGAGTCATACAAGTAGTTAAGTAGGGGAGCTAAGATTGAAGTACAGGTTATCTCATGTGAAGGCTGTCTGGTATATTTACTAGGTGCCATGGGCCATAGTCCATGTTGGTATTACAAGTCTGCCACGTTCTTATTACAGACTGTTTTACCATATGCAGGTATTATACATACATGATTTATTTGCCTGTTTATCTCTTGATGTACAAATAGATTGCTCTTACTTTCTTTGATTTTATAAGCAGTACCATAATAGATATCCTTGTACATATTTTCAAGTACTTTTGCTTTTGCTACTGTAAGACTAATGAATTAAAGAGTATGAATTTTAAGTGATTCAAATCTGATAGCTATTTCTAGCTTACCTTCACAAAAAATAGAAGTTTATGTCGTTGCTGACTGAATATAGGAGGGTGGAGGTCTGTAATCATACACATTCTGCATGACTTTAGTTGTTTATTGAGACAGGGCCTCGCTTTGTAGTTCAGGCTGGCCCTAAGCTCACTTTGTAGCCCAGGCAAGCCTCGAACTCAGCAATCCTCCTGCCTCTGCCTCCTGAGTGCTGGGATTATAGGCGTGAGCCACCGGTGCTGTGGTATGTGGTATTGATTGCTGGTGGGCGTGAGTCACCATGCCCAGCATTGTATGTGGTTACTGGGATCAAACTCAGGGCCTTGCGCTTGCGAGGCAGGCACCGGAACTACTGAGCTAAATCTCCAGTCTGTGTTGTTTACATTTTTGTCTTCTAATAGTTTAAAAAAGTGGTACTTTCCATTTAACAAACACTTGAATCCCTAGACTATGCCAAGTGGTAGGCTGTAGGAAATACGAAGACTCAGTCTGAGATCCTAGGTAGTAAATAGTCATTAATTAGTTGACCTCACTGATGGGTATAAAAATACTCATTTATTTTGCTAGCACAAGTGTGTATTACTTGGAAGCCACAATTCTAGGTAGTTAGAATATGTTAGTGTGCAACAAAGTAACAAACCTGCTTTAATATGGGAGAAAAAGATACTAAACAACAAGCAATGGTTTGTTAGTCTATCAGTGATACAGAGAGAAAAAGAAGTAGAACAAATAAAGGGAAAGAGTGGCACTGATTTTAAAAAAGGTGGTTATCGCCGGACGTGGTGGCTCACACCTGTAATCCCAGCACTCGGGAGGCAGAGACAGGAGGATTGCTGAGTTCGCGGCGGCTTGCCTGGGCACCATAGTGAGCTCAGGGCCAGCCTGAACTACAACGTGAGACCCTGTCTCAAAAAGCAAAAAAAAAAAAAAAAAAAGGTGGTTAGGGTACCCTTATAAGGAAATGACATTTGTGGGGCTGGAGATTTAGCTCAGTGGTTCTGGGGCCTGCCTAGCAAGCCAAGCTCCCTGGTTGGATCCCTGGTAATCACATACAACAGTAGTGGTCGTGGTAACTCGTGTCCACCGGCAATCAGTACCACATACCACAGTGCTGGCGTGGTGACTCATGCCTCTCATGCCAGCACTCAGGAGGCAGAGGCAGGAGGATTGTTGAGTTTGAGGCTTGCCTGGGCTACATAGTGAGCTCAGGGCCAGCCTGAACTACAAAGTGAGGCCCTGTCTAAAAAAAAAAAAAAAAGAAAAGAGAAGAAAATGACATTTATGCAGATCTTTGAGTGAGATAACCCACAAGGGTATCTGCAGGAAGACTGTTACAGATAGAGGGATCCGTTTTTGGAAATACTTTGAAGGATCATGTTTAAGAATAAGGCCAGTAGGGTTTGCTGAATGATTGGGTGTGGGATGCAGGAGAGAGATAGTCAAAGAATTCCCAAGGTTTTTAACCCAAGTAACTGTGAAAGGTATCCAATGCTGTCCTGCCTGTAATTGAGGGATTTGACCCATTTATGGGAGATATTGTAGCAAAAAAATGCTCGTCTCTTAAGGAGTACAAAAACCATGAAGAAAGGGCATTTTGACTTGTATTGGTATCTCCAGCATAATGCTGTCATAGAATAAAGGTGAATAGTAGATATTTGTTGAAAGAAAGTCAAATGAAAAGATGCAGTTATAATAATGTGATAGATAATAATGTAATATTTCTTTTCTATTCACAATATTTATTTATTTATTTTTATTTTTTGAGACAGGGTCTCGCTTTGTAGTTCAGACTGGCTCTAAGCTCACTATGTAGCCTAGGCAAGCCTCGAACTCAGCAATCCTGTCTCTGTCTCCCGAGTGCTGGGATTACCGGCGTGAGCCCCCACGCCCGGCACAGTGGTATGCGGTATTGATTGCTGGTGGGCATGAGTCTTCACGCGCAGCATTGTATGTGGTTACCGGGGATCAAACTCAGGACCTTGTGCTTGCGAGGCAGGCGCTGGAACCACTGAGCTAACCCTCTGGCCCTCTATTCACAATATTTTGATGACATTGCAGAGAATGTCGCTTGCAAAGGTGTAACACAGGACTCTCCTTCTACTTCATTCCCACTGCATCCTAATTTCATATTGGAGAAAGTGATATTTGAATAGAAGCTTGAGAGTTGTGTAGAATTTTTGACAGATGAGAGAGAAATTGATAAAAGTCCTGGACATGTGTAGCCTATCAAAATTGAATCATGAAGACATAGAACACCTGAATTGTCCTAATAATAAGTTTTGGGTCATTAATAAAAAGTCTTCTATTAAAGTTCATGATCTTATGGCTTCACTCCTGAAATCTACTAAACATTTAAAAAAGAATTAATGCTAATTTTCTCAAAAATTGCTGAGAAAATTCTTTCAAACTCACTTCTACAATGCCAGCTTTATCCTGGCACCTAAACCAGCAAGGATACCAGCAATGACAAAACAAAACAAACCATAGGCCATTATCCTTCATGAAGATAGATGTGGAAAATCTTCAACAGAATATTAGCAAATCACATCTAACAGCACATTTTATTTATTTATTTATTTATTGAGACAAGGTCTTGCTTTTGTAGTTCAGTCTGGCCCTGGGCTCACTATGTAGCCCAGGCAAGCCTCAAACTCAGCAATCCTCCTGCCTCTGCCTCCTGAGTGCTGGATTATCAGGTATGAGCCACCATGCCTGGTGCTATGGTATGAGGTACAGATTGCTGGTGGGCATGAGTCACCATGCCCAGCATTTGTATGTGATTATCGGGATTGAACCAGGGACCTTGCGCTGACCAGGCAGGCACCAGAACCACTGAGCTAAATCCCTGGCCCTAACAGCACATTTTAAAGTGGTCATTCACCATGATAAAGTCATCCCAGGGTTCCAAAATGGTTCCACATAGATAAATCAGTAGAAGTGATCATATCCACAGAAGGAAGCACAAAAATCATATGATCATTTCAATAGAAAGAGAAAGAGCATTTGACAAAATTCAACAACTCTTCACAATAAAACTCCACAAACAAGGAATAGAAGGAACATACATCAACACATTATAAACCATGTATGATAAAACCACATCTGACATTGGGGAAAAGTTGAAAGCTTTTCTCACTTTTACTACTTGTATTCAAATATGCAAGAGAAAGATGGTATCTAAATTGGAAAGAAAAAAGGTAAACTGTATTGGGCATTGAATCCAGGTCATTTACACTAAGCTATAACCTCATTTCTTTAAAAAATTTTATTTTGAGGGCTGGAGATTTAGCTCAATGGTTCTGCAGCCTGCCTAGCAAGCACAAATTCCCTGGTTTGATCCCAATCCTGGTAACCACATACAATGATATGATATTGGGTGTGCTGACTCATGCCTACCAGCAATCAATACCACACCTCACAGTGCTGGGTGTGGTGGCTCATGCTTGTAATCCTAGCACTCGGGAGACAGAGGCAGGAGGATTGCTGAGTTCGAGGCTTGCTTGGGCTACATAGTGAGCTCAGTCAGGGCCAGCCTGAACTACAAAGTGAGACCCTGTCTCAGAAAAAAAATTATTTCAGAGATATTAAATTGCCCAGGCTGGGTTCAAACTTGCAATCTTCCTGTTTCAGCCTACAGAGTCCTAGAATTACATGTCTGTACTGCCCGTGCCTGGTGAGATTATCCTCATATTTAGGAAATCTTACAGACTCCATGAAACAAAACATTTGAACAAATGAATGCATCTGGTAGCATCACAGAGCACAAAATCAACATAAGAAGTAGCATTTCTGTGTAATAACTATCTGAAAAAGATAACAATCCCAGTAATAATAACTGTGGAAAACAGTAATTTAGGAATAAATTTAACCAATGAGGTAAAAAATCTTGACCTAAAAGTTATGAGGCATTGCTGAAAGAAAGAGGAAACATGTAAATGGAAAGATACCCCATGCTTATGGATTGGAAGAATTATTACTGTTGAAATGTCCATATTGTATACCCATGTTCATAGCACAATTTGTAATACCTGATTCTTGGAGCAGCCCATATGCCCATCAATAGAAGAAACGTGTAAAGAAAATGTAGTACTTATACACAGGGGACTACTACTCTGGCATAAGATAAATTTGAGTCATTTGTAGGAAAGTTGATGCACCTTGAGACCATAATTTTTTTTTTTTTTGCTTTTTGAGACAGGGTCTCGCTTTGTAGTTCAGGCTGGCCCTGAGCTCACTATGATGCCCAGGCAAGCTGCCGTGAACTCAGCAATCCTCCTGTCTCTGCCTCCCGAGTGCTGGGATTACAGGCGTGAGCCACCATGTCCGGCATTGTGGTATGAGGTGTTGATTGTTGGTGGGCGTGTCTCCACGCCCAGCATTATATGTGTTTACCGGGGATCGAACTCAGGACCTTGGATTTGCGAGGCCGGCGCCGGAACCACTGACCTAACCCTCCGGCCCTTGAGACCATAATTTTAAGTGAAATAAATACATGGGCTTAAGTAACACATGATATTTTTTTATATGAGAAACTCATTATTATAATAATAATTATTATTTTTGAGACAGGGTCTCGCTTTGTAGTTCAGGCTGGCCTTGAGCTCACCATGGAGCCCAGGCAAGCCTTGAATTTAGCAATCCTCCTGTCTCTGCCTCCCGAGGGCTGGGATTACAGGCATGAGCCACCACGCCTGGCATTGTGGTATGTGGTTACTGGGATCAAACTCAGGACCTTGTGCTTGCCAGGCAGGCGCCTGGAACCACTGAGCTAAATCTCTGGCCCAAAACTCAAATTATTAATAAAGAGTGAGATAAAAGGTAATGAGGAGGTAGATCTTTCTTAAATGGGTAGATCAAGAAATGGAGGAAGGTGGTAGAGAGAAGAAGGGAAAGAGTAGTAAAAGATTAAAATGTGTTATATACAGGTGCTAATGCTCCATGATGAGTGTAATCATGTACTACAACTGTGTACTAATAATGAAATATACTAAAACCTGTAGCAACCAAAACAACATGGTAGTGATATAAAAACAGACACATAGAGCAATGGAGAGCAGACTAGGGAATCTCAAATTAAGTCTGGGTATTTACATACAACTGATTTTTAAGAAAAAATGCAAAGAACACATAATAAGGAGTGGACAGTATCCTCAATAAATAATGTTTGAAAAACTGGATACTTTCATACAGAAGGATGAAATTAGACCCTTGTCTCTTAGCATTTACAAAAGCAGATCAAAGATTTAAGTGCAAGTCTTGAAACTATGAAATTATTTAAAAAAGAAGGGTTAGGAGAAAATTTCCATATTGGGTTGGGCATTGATTTTGTTTTTGGATATGACCCCTAGCACAGACAACAAAAGCAAAAATAGACAAATGAGCTTATGTCAGACTGAAAAGCTTTTGCACAGCAAAGGGAACAATCAACAGAGTAAAGAGGCATGCTATAGAATGGAAAAAAATACCAGGAAGCCATACAGTTGAAGAGGTTAATAATCAAAACATGTAAGAAAGTAACAAAAAAGAAAATAACTAAAAATGGGCAAAATACCTAAATGGACATTTCTGAAGACATCATAGATATGTGAAAATATCACTAATCAAGGAAATGGAAATTAAGACCACAATGATTTAACACTTCAGTAATAACAACAGATTATTAAAGGGAAAAAATTCTCAGTGTTGATGTGCATGTGGAGAAAAGGAAGTCCTTATATATGGCTGATGGGAATGTAAATTAGTGCAGTCATTATGGACTATAAAAAACCAAAAAATATAAATTCTGTATGATTGAGCAGTTCCACTAAGTATGTATCCAAAGGAAATGCAATCAGTATGTTGAAGAGATATTTGCACCCCCTTGTTTATAGGAGCCAAGATATGGAATCAGTCTAAGTGTTCACTGACGGATGAATGGATTGACAAAATGTGGTGTATATACACAATGGAATACTCTGGACTCCTAAAAAGAAGTCCTGTTATTTGCAACCACATAGATGAACCTGGAGGGGAATATGTTAAGTGAAAGAAGCCAAAATACTATGTGATCTCACTCACGTGAAGTCTATAAAAGTAGATTTTACAGAAGGGAGGGTAGAATTGTTGTTACCAGAGACTGGGATCATTGGGAGGAGAAGCTGGAAAGTTGATGGCCAAAGCATATGCAGTTAAGGTTGGAATAATTTCAAGAGACCTATTGTATGGCTTGGTGACTCTAGTTGAAATTTCATGAGAGTGTGTGCTGAGTATTCCTTCCATGAAAATGGTAACTGTGTGAAGTGATACATTTGATTACATTAATCTATTTCACAGTTTGCATGTCTGTAATATGTATATAGATATGTATGTGTCTATACAAATATATACTTAGAACATATTGTACATGATATATACATTTTTATGTCAGTTTAAAAAAATAATTTTTGACAAGTGGAAATGGTTTCTTGGAAAAATCTTTGTGAAATAGGAATGGAATTAGATGAGTGAGGTGAGATGTGCGAATAATCTGGTGAGAGGTTTGAAAAAGGGGGTTAAACCTGAATAAAGCTTTGTGGCCACCCACCCAAGGAATTTGGATTTTCTAGATGGTGTGGTTAGCCCTGGGTGTTTTGGTTGAGCAATACTGTGTAAAAGGAAGGTTGTTCTGGAAATTATTATAGAAGGTAAATTGGCCAGGAGGCAGATGGTTAATTAAGGAGTTGGATTAAACTGTTGCTCTGGTATAGAGCAGTGATGGTGGTGGAAGGCAAAAAGAAAATTACTTGGTTGAATGAGAAAGCCAACAAACCTTATGGAAAAGGAGAGTTAGGAAGATTAAGTAGTAAAAATTAGTACTAGGAAATGTTTGGAGGGATGGAGATAGTCACTGGTGTTAAATGCTCCAGAGAAGTCAGATGAAGACAGTAGTTATTGAAATCAACAATTAAGTGATCATGAGAATCTTGAGAGGCATTTCAGTAAGGAAGCAGTTAAACAGGTGTTTAAAATTATGGTGATATGTCAGGTGTGGTGGCTCATGCCTGTAATCTCAACACTCTGGAGGCAATGATACATGATTTGAATATCTCTTATAAAGCAGACAATCTAGATGTCAGTACTCATGGAAGTTATAGTATTGAGATAAAGATCTCAAAATATATAGCCAAATATATTCGATTGTTTATTCTTTCTTGACTTCCTCCAAGGTTATTATTAATGAAAAAACATAGAAAATGATTTGGCTATTTCCCCAGTTGTCCTAAAGGTGATATAACTATTACCATGCTAGAAGTGCTGGAGAGATGTTAATTCATGACATATATTGAATGTCCTGGGCATTAAGACTTAATTCTATTGTGAAAATTGGGATGAGAAAGGCTGGTAGTGTGATATAAGTACAGAACATTATCAGGTTCGTATTGTGGGAAATTTGGTAGATTGGGGGAACAGCCACAGGAGAGTTGTTATTCCTTTGGTTAAGATTATCAAAAATTAAGGCAACTGGGTTTGGTGGCTCATGCCTGTAATCCCAGCACTCGGAAGGCAGAGGCAGGAGGATTGCTGTGTTCGAGGCTACATAGGGAGTGCAGGGCCAGCCTGAACTACAAAGTGAGATCCTGCCTCAAAAAAAAAAAAAATCAAGGCAAACTTTGTTTGGTCGTTTCATCCCCAGTTGATATCTACTTTATGTAAATTCTTGCTACATTTATTTTCTATAAATAAAATGCTACCCTGCCTCATCTAGACCTTATTTCCTCAGTTTCTTAGCTGCCTAAGGACAGTATCTTTCTGAAGCTACTGTTATATTTCACTTTATGGTGAAGCTGGTGGGCTCTTTAGAAAGTGATGAAAGAACATGTCAACTTAGATCTGTCTCTGTTGCAAAGAATTATTCTGTATTCTTTGCAGGTAGAAATCTAGTTTCTTAAGAATATTTTCACTTTTTGTAGTAGCTGTATTAGGGTTCTTAATTTTGTTGGACTCAAATTACTCTTCTATACCTTGATTCAGGCCTTTGGAACAAATCAAAATTAGGATATTTTCTCTCCTACACAAAAGATTTTCAAAGATTAAATAGAGATTTCTTCCATGCTGCTATTTCTTGCTATACGAATGTGTTACTTTCACCATTTTTGTATGACTTCCTGAGCTAAACTAGCCAAATGTTCCAATACCTTGCAGTTTTCTAGTACTCTTCTTAAAGTTGTGGACCAAAAAATTGGTAAAAATACTGTAAGCATAGAACCTGTGTGACTTGGGCAAAGAAAAGTGAAAACTTTTTTTTTGATCAGGACCTTTAACTTTCTTTGATGAAGGCTAACTTTCCCTCAGTTTGTTAATCTGCTGTATCATATTCGTAATAAAAATAGTTTCCTAAGACATATGATATTAAACCTTTTTCATCTGCATGAAAGGTTTCAATTAAGATCTTTTGCCTGTTTTTTACTGGAGTGCTAATTTTCCTATTTTTGAATTTGAAGTGTTCTTTGAATATTCTGGGTAGTTTGTTCTCAGATATATCATTTGCAGATACTTTTACTTAGTATCTGTCACTTGTTTTTTATTCTTTGAAACAGGGTCACGCTTTGTAGTTAAGGCTGACCCTGAGCTCACTATGTAGCCCAGGCAAGCCTCAAACTCAGCAATCCTTCTGCCTCTGCCTCCTGAGTGCTGGAATTACAGATGTGAGCCACCGTGCCCAACACTGTGGTGTGTGGTATTGATTGCTGGTGGGCATATGTCACCACACCCAGTATTGTTGTTTGTGGTTACCAGGGATCAAACCAGGGACTTTGTGCTTGCTAGGCAGGTGCTGGAACCACTGAGTTAAATCTCCGGTCCTGTTTTTTTATTCTTGACAGTGTGTGTGGTGTAGCAGAACTT
The DNA here is from genome assembly GCA_004025085.1 of Thryonomys swinderianus. NCBI lineage: Eukaryota > Metazoa > Chordata > Mammalia > Rodentia > Thryonomyidae > Thryonomys > Thryonomys swinderianus. Next base: position 5,110 of record PVIC010042852.1, on the reverse strand, counting down.
TTGAATTTTAAGGAAGTCCAATTTATCAGTTATTTCATTTCAAAGGAATATGCCTTTGGTGTTGTATTTAAAAAGTCATTGAGGGGTATGATAGCAAATGCTTGTAATCCTAGTCCTGAACATCAGAAAACAAAACAACTGAAACCAAGCAAAAAGTTACCGATGAAGGATTTAGGTGTGTGATCTATTATTTTTGTGAAGAATATAAGACGTGTATCTAGGGTCATTTTTGTTTGCATATAGATAAGCAGTCATTCTTGCACCACTATTTGTTCAAAAGTTTTTCTTTTCTCCATTATTTTGCCTTTGCTTCTTTGCTGAAGACCAGTTGACCATATTTGTGTAGATTTACTGTATTTCTGGGCTGTCTATTCAATTGATATATTTGCCTGTTCTTTCATGCTGTGTATATTTTAAATTTTTTCGCATCAAAATAATACTGTTGAAAATAATTTGTAAACGAATAATGTGATAGAAGGGCCTCATATAAGCTGATGGACTTATCCTTCAAAGAAACACATTAATGGCTTGGTGTATATTTTTCCATTGCAAAATAAATATATATTCTGGTGACCTTAAAAATAGAATCATGCTGTATTTGCTGTTCTTCAGCTTCCTTTTCTTGACCTTGTTTTGTTTGTTTATTTTGTTTTTTTTTTTGTTGGGCATTGAACTCACTACCTTGTGCTTGCAAGGCTGGGCAGAGCCACTGAGCTAAACCTCTGACCTTTTAACTTTTTTTTTTTTTTTTTTTTTTTTTTTTTTTTTTTTTTTTTTTTTTTTTTTTGAGACAGGGTCTTGCTTTGTAGTTTAGGCTGGCCCTAAGCTCACTATGTAGCCCAGGCAAGCCTCGAACTCAGCAATCCTCCTGTCTCTGCCTCCCAAGTGCTGGGATTACAGGCGTGAGCCACCACACCCGGCTAATTTTGTTTTTGATAGATTATTTCCATCTTCTCTCTTTTCCTCTCTCCCTCCTTTCCTTTCCTTGAGACAGGGTCTTGCTATATTTCCCTGGGTATTCGAGAACTCTTAGGTTACAGTGATCCTTTCACCTCAGCTTTCTGAGTACTGGAACTATAGGCACATGCCACTGTCATTTTTGAAAGAAATCATTCAGTTCTATGAAGAGAGATATACTGTAATTTGAAAAACGTATTTATAGATGATTTACATTGTTATAATAAAACTGCATAACACACTTGTATGAGTGTTTCTGTGGGGTGAATTCCATGAATATAATTACTAAGTGAAAGAATGTAGACATTTGAAAACGAGACATAAGAAGTGAAGGTAAGTTGAGCATGGTGGCGCGCACCTCTAAATCCAGCTCAGGAGGCTGAGGTAGAGGATAAATGGACAAATACAAAAGAATGTATATTGTTTAAAACAGTAACTATTACTACTAAATTCTCTTTCAGAAAGGTCTAGCAGTTTACAGGCTTACCACTAGCACATAGCAGGGTTCATGGTCCCTTAATTTAATACATTATTTACTATAGGGAAGTTGATCCTTGTCATGTGTGCAACAGGTACAGCAGAATGTTCTAGTTTTTTTAGCTTTGAGATGGTTTAGCATAAGGAAGTCTATTAATTTTTATGTGACTTAATGTACTGGTTTTTTTCTTTGGGGAATTTAGGTTGATGTTCTGCAGTTTGGTCTGTTTTTTTTTTTTTAAATTTTTTTCAGACAAGGTTTCCCTTTGTAGTTCAGGCTGGCCCTCAGCTCACTATGTAGCCCAGGCAAGCCTGGAACTCAGCAAACCTCCTGCCTCTGCCTCCCGAGTGCTGGGATTACAGGCGTGAGCCACCACGTCCAGCACTGTGGTATGTGGTATTGATTGCTGGTGGGCGTGAGTCACCATGAACAGCATTGTATGTGGTTACCAGGATCGAACTCAGGACCTGTGCTTGTGAGGCAGGTGAGGCAGGCGCCGCAACCACTGAGCTAAATCTCCGGCCTGTTTTGTCTGTTATTTTTATCTTTGGAATTTTATTTTGATGTAAAGAATGAGATAAGAATCTAGTTTTTAATGTTTTTAAATGGCTAACCAGTTGTTTTTTTGCAGCAAGTAGTGATCAATCTGTTATTTTTCAGTGATTTGACATCCAGACATTTATTACATGCTAAATTTTCAGAAATAGAAATCATACTGTACAGTATTTTGTTCAGTTGATTTATTTTTTAATCTATATAGCTATAATTTCTGCTTCCCAATATCTTAACATATTTAAGAGCCAGTGACCCTTCATTATTCATTTTTTAGATTTTCCTTGTCTAATCTTAAATATCCAGATGAAATTCAGAATGAGAACAATAAGTCTGCCCACTGTGGTTCTCTTGTCAAAAAGAAAATATAAACATGTCATTGAGAAGCTGATTTTAGAGCACTTGGTTGGCATGAATGTAGGGAAAGTCTCAAATAGTTGATAAAATGAAGAGAACATGTATCTTTTTTTTCTTTGTACCAGTGATTGAACTCGAGACCTTGCACTTAGCGAGGCAGGTGCAGTGCCTTTGGTTTGGTTTCATTTTTAATTTCCAGAATGTTCTAGATCAAAAAATATTAGTGTTTTTATATACACTGGGAAAGTTTTCTTTCCAGAAAGCTAGTCTAGCTTACATTCCTACCACTAGTGCTGTATTTATTTGCTTTGTCTTACTCTGGTCAGCTTTCTAGATTTAACATTTTCTTCCCAGTAGGATTGTCATAAAAAGGCATCTTATTGGTATTTGAAGTTGCATTTTTTGTTTGATTAGCCTTTGAAATACCTATTCACCGGTTTTCTTTCTTTGTGCGTTCTTTTTTGTGTCCACTTCACTTTTTATTAATTTATAAAAACCTATATTGAATACATGTTGAATTCCCTCCCCTATAGTCCTGGGGATTGAAACCAGGGATTTGCACATGTGAGGCCAGTACTTTATCATTAAGCTGTAGTCTCAGTCCTGTCCTTAATTTAGCTTTTTGGGTAATTTTCATGCAGAAGAAAATTTAAGTTTTCATTTGAACAAACTTATTGATAATGCTTTGACACTTTGAAAGATCTATCTCAAAATCAATTAGGTATCACTCATACTTTTCTTTTTGTGTTAAAATTTTAGAAAAGTGTCCAGTTTATTTTCAATGCCATTTTAATTCCAAAGTTGTTTCTGTGAAAGCTGTCAGGTCTCCTAAGCCTTTTAAAATATTTTTATAAATTCCTTGAGGGGCCGGAGGGTTAGCTCAATGGTTCCGGCGCCTGCCTCGCAAGCGTAAGGACCTCAGTTCAATCCCTGGTAACCACATATAATGCTGGGCGTGGAGACACACCCACCAACAGTCAACACAGCATACCACAATGCCGGACGTGGTGGCTCACGCCTGTAATCCCAGCCCTCTGGAGGCAGAGACAGGAGGATTGCTGAGTTTGCGGTGGCTTGCCTGGGCACCATAGTGAGCTGAGGGCCAGCCTGAACTACAACGCGAGACCCTGTCTCAAAAAGCAAAAAAAAAAAAAAAAAAAAAAAAAAAAAAAAAAAAAAAAAAAAAAAATTTCTTGAGACTGGTTTTCAGATAATAATTTTAAATGAAATCAGATACAGAAGCTTAAATATTCCATAATTTATTTTATATGAGAAACTCAAAGTATAAATAAAAGAGCAAAATTAAAGATAGATGGTAATTTTTTGAGACAGTCTTGCTGTGTAGTGCAAATTACCCTTGAACTCCCTGTGTATCACAGGCTGGCCTCGGCCTCCTAAGTATTGTATTAGTAAGGTAAAATAAATTGGGAAACATTTTAGCTTTTACTATGCTGGGGACAGCTTAAGTAGTGTAGGAAATATTTATTCCTTAACATAACTGTTATATTCTTTTTAAAGTTTCCTCTTGAAATTTGTACAGATATCTCATAATTGGTGAATTTTCTGTTGTTAGAGTAACTTCCCCATCTCTTGTGGCGCATATGTTCTAAGACCCTAAATAGATGCTTGAAGCTTTAGGTAGTATTGAAATTATGTATACTGTGTTTTTTTCTCTCTATGTTCATAGTCAGGTAAAACACAGTTTGTAAATTACGGCACTGTTAAGCACTGTTGGGTATGGTAGTCCATGTGTGCAGGAGAATTGCAAATTTAGTGCCATCTTGGACCATTTAGTAAGATCTGTCTCACAGTTAAAAAAGCTGGATATAGGCCAGAGATTTAGCTCAGTGGTTCTGGCGCCTGCCTAGCAATCGCAAGGTCCTGAGTTTGATCCCGGTAACCACATATGATGCTGGGCATGGTGACTCACTCCCACCAGCAATCAATCCCACATAGCACAGTGCCGGGCGTGGTGGCTCACGCCTGTAATCCCAGCACTCAGGAGGCAGAGACTGGAGGATTGCTGAGTTTGAGGCTTGCCTGGACTACATAGCGAGCTCAGGACAGCCTGAACTACAAAGTGAGACCCTGTCTCAAAAAAAAAAAAAAAAAAAAAAAAAAAAAAAAAAAAAAAAAAAAAAAAAAAAAAAGCTGGATATGTAGCTCAGCATTTCCTGGGTTCAACATGAAAAAAAAAAGACACAGTACAAGAGTAATTATAATAACTAAATATACCTCTAGCTATGGTGTCACGTATCTATAATTTTGAGCTTGGGAGGATGAGTCAGAAGGATCTCTCAGAAGTCAATCTGTGCTACATAGTGAATTCAAGGTCAAACTACATGATGAAATTTTTCTCTCAAAAAAAGCCATACCAAACAAAAAAAAATCGAACAGTTACCTTGTAAAACTTTGTATTATAGTTAAAGTTAGGTGAATAAAACCTCTGACTCTCCGGATGTTTTAGGGTACTTTAATCTTTTTGCCTAAAGGAAGCACTTGATGGCTTCACTTGGAATATCAAATTATAAATTATTAAATAATTAATGGTTACTTGAATATAAGTATTGTAATACTATGACAGTCTATCTTGATAACTTGGCTACCAAGTACATAACTGGTGAGTAGCCTATACAGTGTGGAAATGCTGGACAAAGAGATGATTCATATCCCTGGCAGGTCAGAGCAAGATGGCATGAGATTTTATCATGCTACTCATAACAGTACACAATTTCTGGAATTTTCTGTTCTTTTTTCTTTAAAAAA
>PVIC010042851.1:0-15663 GCA_004025085.1 Thryonomys swinderianus | reverse complement strand
GCTGCACCCACATTGACATAAAGGATCCTTTAACCTGCCCTCTCAGGCACAGCTTTCTGACAAAAGTAGGCCTGCAGCTGTGCTTCCTGACTCAGCATTATTATTCTAAGGCAACTGCTTGTGTGCATTAGTTTTCCAGGTTTTCAATTTACATAACAAAACCCACAGACATCCTAACAGTAAATGGATGGGTTTTTTTCACACTAAGTAATTCCCACTCTCCAACAGCAGCCGGGAGTTCTCCAGTTTAGTCCAATCCCAGCACTCTCTACATTTGCAATATTATTACCTGAACTTGAGTGAGTCATTTCTTGTTTTCTTCCGGCCAAAACATGTCAAGGGTAGAGGCATGCATCCTTGTGTAATTTAATATGTTTAAAATACAAAGGACTGACCCTGCCTAGATATTTCTTTACTGATTTTCAATATAAATGGTAACAGGTTATTTTCCTCTTTGCCTGAATAGTTTTATTGATAAACGTAATCCCTGTTTCTTTGACATTTTCACACAGGTGCACAGCACTTTTACTGGATGCTTCCTTTAGAAAAGCCCCAGCATTTAAACATATTCCATGTCCTTCTTGCCTCAAGCACTGTAGTGGAAGAGAAAAGCCAAAAATGGTTCCAAAATTTCTTTTAAAAAGTGGAAAGTGAAGGGCTATGGGGGAAACCAGCTCTTCATAGTAAACGAGTTGAAAGAGAGAAGAGGAAAAGACCTGTGTCTGGAAGCCACAGAAGGGGCCAGGGCGAAGCTCCAAGATCACACCTCCTCATGGAGTCTCTTTATGCTGTGCACATAAACTGCAAGGAGTTGCACATACAGGATCCTGCGAATTATTTGGCCCTGTCATGGGTATAATTGACAGGATCTGCTTATTTGCCCAGCCAGTTTCTGCAGGCCTTGTCTCCTATATCATTTTTCTCTGAGAGACATAAATCCATAAATCTTTAAGGGGTGCTGAGGGAGTGGAGGGCTCTGCCTTCTGTGGCTTCTTCAACCTGGAAGCTGCTATAGACCTGACCCCGTAGGGATTTTGTGTTCTCCAACTACGTGGGGCTCTCCAGCTCACGGGCTGGGCTGAAGGATAAAACCTGCCAGACGATAATGAGAGACGGGCTAGTGACCTCTGAGCTGCCTGTTGGATGGAGAAAGAAACTTTACTATCAGCCCAGATGAGCAGAGCAGACCAGACTTTGGTGCATCCTGTGGAGAAGAGTGTGTGTCAGATAGTTACGGAGAGTCTGAGAGACAGGGCAGGAGGCCCTGTCTACTTCTCTGTAAACCCACTGCGGCATCCCAGGCTCACTTTTGAAGAGAAACCTCAAAGTCTTCTAGAGGCTCACAGGAGAAGCCTTTTCCTTTTGGGTCATCTTGTTCTTTTACAGTTCAGGTGAGACTGACTTTAATCTGCAAAGATAAATCCAGTTATTTGTCTCAACAACCTTTATTACAGTGGATGTTGCAAGAACCGAAAGGAGGCTTTTCCATTTTGGCTTGAACTAATCTCTGGTATTTCTTCTTTCTAAGTTTGCAGAAGTACTTGGTCTCCAGATGGACACTAGGTAGCAGCCCTTGGCCAGGAGCTAGCAGAACTCTGTTCCCCTCCATTTGGGTAGTTTGTTGTACTTGGCCCAGGTTGCCGAGATGGTGTAAGAGCCTTGTATTCTCAGCGTCTGCTATCATATCAGGGGATGGAAATGGCCTTCTGTATGACATCACAACGGGCTCAAACAGCCCAGTTTGGGGCTATTTGTAGCAAATGGAGCCAGGACTCAGATGTCACTTGGCTAAGTTTTGCCAAATCTCGCTTTAGGGTCTGGTTGGTTCTCTCTTCTTTTCCAGAAGATCGAGACTGCCAAGGGGAAGAAGGTCATACTTCATCCCTGAAGCCTTTGCCACTCCCTGACTCGTTCGCGAGGTGGAAGAAGGTCCCTGACACCCTGGGGAGATGGGGATACTCCGGATGCTTCCTAACATTGTGTGTTATCACAATGTGTATATATAATGTACCAATAAAGATTCAAATTTAAAAAAAAAAAGAAGCACCTTGACTACCTCAGGTGGGGAAAGCTTCAATCTAGCTTGTAAAGGTGCCAATGAGAGCATCTGTTTAATTGTCTACATGGTGGCATGTCAGATTAAAGGTGACGGTTTTATTTTAAAAGGAATGTGGTTTCCAGATTACCTTGGATTTGCTATTTTTAACAGAGATTAGAGCAGGAAATAGCGCAGTTAAGGATGACTACCAAAGATCACTTTCAAACTATAACAAAGCAAGTAGATTGATATAATAGTCTTTCCTCTAAACCCATTACATTCATATCTGAAAAATGCTTTCATATTATGCAATATCTTCTTCATGCTACTATCTTTGCCAAGTGGAGAGATATCAACACTTTAATTATTTAGCCATTTAATTTTTTTATAACCACTGTCCTTTGATTGACCCTTCCATGTCGCTTCTCCCTCAGCTACTAGCACTGAGCACAGGCATTATCAGCAAATCAAGTAACAGAATATTGGAAAGGTTACTGTGCCAGGAACTGCTATTATCTTCCTGACAAAAATTCTAACAAGCCAGAAAGAAGTATAACTGGAATTCATTAATAACTTTCCACTCAGAAACAGGACACGATGGTACAGATTTTAGAACAGAAATGGTAGATACTCGAAGAAATGCCATAAGTCATGTTCAGAATTGATTTTCCTACCCTTTTTGCTGAAAATGTCAATAAATGAAATGGCTATTAAGTTTCACAATGATTGAAATAATATGCTGCCTGTCAACTGAGAAATTGGAAGATGCTTCATTGTTCCAGTTCTTCCAATACCTTCCTGAGCTTTCAACCCAGTCAGTTATACCTCAGAACTCAGTTTAATAAAGGTGTATGTCAGCCTTGGAAGGTTTTGGTGATAGCGTGTTCTCACTCATATCTTTCTGTACTGTAGACAGAAACACACACATCGCTTTGCAATAAGTGGCAGGTGCTTTTGCATATCTCATTCTGTGTGTGTGTATGTGTGTTAATTTTGAACTTTATAGGAAAGCATTATCATATAGAAAGTAGCTTCAAATATATGTCAGTTGTTATTGTAAAGAAGGATTCATGTTTAAGATTTCTTAAAGATTTCTGGCTAAGATTCTAACACTAATCTTAGCCAACAATTACTAAGCATATCACCATGAACTATGCATGCTTCTATTTCATGTCCTTCATGTATCATGATAACCTTTGAGGTTGATATTTCCATTTCCTCCATTTTAGACCCAAGAAATCCAGGGTTTAAGTGGTTAGATATCCAGTGGCCACTTTTTCTCTTCATATTTTCAAAAAACATTATATAAAATATTTCTTTTTCATGAGGAAACATTTCCACTTTGAAAACAAAACACTACAACAATATTGTCATAGGCCATTCTTTAACATACTTTTTATGTTACAATTTTAGGGTAAAGACAAAAATGTTCATCAACACTGGGCATTGATGTTGAGTATTTGCCTTGAATTCTGTTGCTTTATGACATGCTTTTGATCTATAACTTCTGAGTGACAGATGGTGCCTAATGTTTAGGACTCTCTTTCAGGGCCAAATTTTCCGAGGTAGTGCAGCTAACTGTTCAGAGCATCTCCCTTTGCCCTTGGACAGACCTCAGCCACCTAAGCATGACTCAAATGTCTCCAGAAGCAACAGAGCCCAAAGTCTGGAGACATTAGGTGGCTGGGGCCTCTCCAAGGGCAAAGGGAGAAGCTCTTTGCACACCAGGGGTACAAAGCCAAAGCTAAAGCCAATGTGCATACAGGCATAAACCTGACTTGCTTTAGGTATGTGAAATTTTTATCTTTGATACTGCTAGAAATATTAGTAAATATTAACTTACGCAAAGGTAACATTTGTGTATCTATACATGTAATCATAATACATTAGACTTTATATAAATTTGATGAAATTTTCACAATCATTTAATTAGTTATCAAATGACCACAAAACTAGTTGAAAGCAACAGATCAAGATTTGGGAAGCATAATAGGTTGCTAAATGGGAGAGACAGGTTAGGAATGAGCACCTGATTCTCAGCGGATTTGACATATCCCTCTAGACCCCATTCCAATAGCCCTACCAGCTAGTTGTTGAGTAATAAAGTTTAAATTCAGACTATTATAGCTTCAGTAGCAATCTTTTAACATGGTGCTTGCTCGCTCAAATCCTATTACAATTTCCAGTGAAATAAAATATCACAAAGTCATTCAAATTCATAGACTGAAGATATATCTATGGTGACAAAGTGTAGGATAAAATTCATTATCCTGATAAATTGATGAACACGGACAGTCATTTTGAATAATTTGAGCCAAGTAAGTTTCTTCTCTCAATGGTAGGATATTTTTGGCCTGATTTATCCGCATAATTGCCTCAGCTCCTCATTCCATTTTGCCCACGTCAACACAGCGAAGTCTCTGCACTTGATTTTGAAAGCTTCACTATTTCATGTCACGTTAGCAAGTGAGACGCACACAGCAAATTCTGGATGGGGTTCTTGTGACAAATGACTTCTATGGTTTGCACATGTCTCTTCAGTGACAGCTGCTGGGAAGAAACATCACCTCCCAGCTGCAAAACTTGATCCTTCTCTCCCTTGTGAATTAGGAGGAATTGAATGTTTGGCTTTAAAGTGGCACTTCACACTCCTCTCATTGAATATCACAATTGTCCCCAGATGAAAGGAAACAAAAAACCCCATCATTGGCAACTGATGGGAGAAAAAAATAGTCCCCTCATTACAGAGCTAATAAGCAGGATGTTCCCTGCAGCCTTTCTTCTTAATTCATCTTATTGTATTTTATTAAATGATGCAGTTTGAAATTAAGGCTCTGGCAACCTTTGTGCACACTCTGCATAAACAAGCAAAACAGAAGCACAGTTAAAAGAGCAAGGATAAGCCCCTTCCAAAAGCCATCTGCTTTCTTCTTGTTATGAAACTTCAATTCATCAGCAAAACTCTAAAGAAAATATTTATAGCATAAGTTGAAGCTTGCATTCAGAAACTGCTCGGAGTCAGGGTCCCTGAAATTTTAGACAATTCTGTTAGGATTTATCACTGGGGAACCAACCTAGACCAGTCATCTAGCCTCCTTCTTTGAGCTATTCAGTCCTTTGTTCACTTATCCAGTCATTTACCAAAATTTAGATAAAACCCTCAACGTGCCAGACACTGAGCTGTGGTTCTTCTGTTTCCATATGATCATGTGAAGATAATTTTCATCAGCCCAGTCAGGCTACCTTTCTAGGCTGCTGAAAGCATTGCTACAAACTCTAATACAATATAAATTTATGCTTGGAACACCAATAAGCCCCAGGAGGAGAGTCCATATTTATTCAGTTACTTATGTAGAAAAGCTAAATATTATTATAATTTAGGGGAGTTTTTATTTTATTCACTGTCACATATTCTTTTTTGGCTACTTTTTACTCTGGTAAATCTGATACATTCCTTTCCATTCTCAATCCTTTGGTCTTGTTAATGGAAAGAAACATGCCCTGTAAGCTCTTTTAAAATGCTATTAGGAAATCACACTGCATAAACATACAAATAAATGCATCATCATAAACAGTAATACTGATAGTTATTAGCAAATCCAAATTTGCTCATCAAAAATGTCATCTCAAAATTCCAGCCTCATTTTTCCATAAATTTATACTCTCTGATCTAAAAGGCACCTGCAACCATGGGCAAAGTGAATAAGACAAGACCATGGAGATATTGCAGAAGAAAACTCCACTGTGGTTAGTAAGTACTTTGGAATGGGGCTATTTGTTTCCACAGCATATGCTATCCTAACCTGACAAATTTAGAATTTATACCAGTGATAAGAAACCATCACAAAGAAACCTAAAGTACAGAGCTATGAATTAGCAATTACACAGAGCAGTGAAGAAGCCGGAGTTGGAGGCTGGCACTAGGCAAAGGGTGGAATTAGACTCTGAAGAAGGGAGAAATGTCAACGATTTACACAAAGTCACTAGGATCCCTGTATTTATTCCTTAGTACAGCACCTACAAGACTAGATTAATTCACATATTATGCAATACAAACCCAATCCTTGTACTCCCAATAAAATGTTTAGCAAAGTCTTTGATGATCTCTAAAATGTTTTGGATATGGAAAGGTCCCACCAGTGGACCTGGGAATCCATCACCCCTGCCCCTGCATGCCAAAGCATGACAGGAAGCCAGGTCAGATAGCAGTGGGGCTTTCCATTCCACCCCCGGATAGGAAAGGGAAGAGACGCAGGCCAAGCCAGGCGATGCATGGAGCCACTGATGACCTGAGTCCATCATACCTCAGGTGCTTTTTGTGCATGTGCTTCCTTTTCCTGCAAAAGTGTATGACAGAGAGTTGCTTCTGCTATCCATAAGTTTCAAAAAGGATAGGACTGGAAGAGCGTGGTGGCTCGTCTAACCTTATAATTTCAGTGACAAGGACTCTGAGGCATAGGGCACATAAGTCATCTAATTAATGACTCTCAGGCAGAGAGGAAGTAAACCTTACCTCTGACTCAGCTTAGCGATCTTTCCGCACACTGTCCTTCCCGCTACCGAGGACACTTTTAGGTCAGGGACCAGTCTGGTTTTATGCTCACTGCACTTGCTCTGGAACAGTCATCTAGAAAGTCAGCCATGCAGCCATTCAAAGCCATCGGTTCTCTCACTGAGACCTGCCTGACCCGTCTCTGTGCTCGTGCTCCCGAAACGCTCCCAACACGGGCCTCCACTGCCCCTCATTTCCAGCCCCGTCATATGCCGTACACCCTGCCTGGGCGGAACCTAGCATTGTCTTTTGTCCTCCTTCTCAAGAGAACTGCCCCTATGAACAGCCCTTACTGACAACTTAAATCTTGCTCCTTCCCCTTCCTAATTTGCCAAATATGGTTCCTCTTTCCTCAACTGTAGCTTTTCTGAGGAATCGATATAACAATGCAGAAAATTGATAATGCAGCATTTATTTCCTATTTCAAAGCAGCCAACCGACTTTAATTGACAAGGTGTTAGAAACAGAGCTCTTCTTTGTGTTTTTAACCCGAGTGGGAAGGACAAAGGATGAGAGAAAGTGGGACATCCTGGCAGCATCATTTTGATCCCAACAAGTTGGAGCTTGAACAGGGCGAACCATCCCTGCCTATGGGGCGGGTGTGTGTTGAAAGGACTCATTACGGGAGAGGCCTGCTATGCACGCCGAGTACAATCGGAGGAAAAACTTCAGATACTTCAGCCATTTTTATGATTAATCTCCATTTTTATGGACAGCCCAGCACAGTTCACTTCATTAGCCATTATAGAGATTTTAATCCTTGAGTCAATCCAGTGCTCATTCAGCAGAATGAATATTGATATCTTTCTAATGTAATTTTTAATTAAATATAGCATCACCATTATTACACCCAAAAGGTTTAAAGAGTTTGAAAGAAAAGACAGACACTATCACAAAAAAACATCGCCAAATTCTGTTCACATGTTTTTCAAAAGGCTGATCACTATGAATTAATGATAATAAATTATGAGATGATGTAAGACAGATCTAATTAAGATAATGAGCTATGATTATGGAGATGATTTTCCAGGGTTAAGGATCTTAACAAAAGGCAATCTATGGATATATTTTAAACCTCTTCTCTGGTCTATTTGCTTATATTAACTGAGCCTCTTAAAGAAGGAAAATATTCATCAAAAGTAATGACCTTGAGGCTGCCACAACTACAGAGTTTTAACTGTTTTACTGTCATGGAAGCATTTCATAGCAAGACAGACTTTTTTGTGATTTTTGTATTTTGATTAAAATAACTGTTTAAAATTCATGCTATTCAAAGGGAAAGAGAGACATTCAGATCAACATTTTCTCTGTACCTTGAAAGCTGTAATATAAAAATATCTGGAAGTAGCTAGTACAGATTTGGATGGATAAGTTCTTTCTGGAAAGAGCTAACTAATTAGCCAGGCTTCAACAGTGGAGTCAAGCCAGACAACTAGGCATAATTAAGCTCCATAGGTGCGCTGGGTACCATCTCTACTCTCTCTCCAAAGAGGCAAGTTGAAGGAACAGAAATAATCCTGAACAGCAACCACTTCATCCCAAGTCAACAAGGGTTAATCGGCAGAAATAAATATTTCCTGAGAAGTGAAGAGTTGGTGGATGGCGCAGAATTCATTAAGAGTTGGCTTTGTTGGCCGGAGATTTAGCTCAGTGGTTCCGGCACCTGCCTCGCAAGCGCGAGGTCCTGAGTTTGATCCCGGTAACCACATACAATGCTGGGCATGGTGACTCATGCCCACCAACAATCAATACCACATACACCTGTCATCCCAGCACTCGGGAGGCAGAGACAGGAGGATTTCTGAGTTCGAGGCTTGCCTGGGCTATGTAGTGAGCACAGAGTCAGCCTGAACTACAAAGCGAGACCCTGTCTCAAAAAAAAAAAGAGTTGGCTTCGTGCTGCAAAAAGTAAGGCACAGGGGTGGGGGGGGGGGGCTGGCACTCATTAAACCTGATGAGTAAGAGGGAACCATGACCCAAAGGACACTAACAGTTCTGCCGTGACCTGTGCCCAATCAGCAGGGGATGTCAAAATGAAAATTCAAATCTAATTAGAGAAACTTGTGCCATGCTAAGCCAAAGGCTCAGAGTCAGCCTCTTCTACGTACTGTTCACAGTTACGTCCTTTGAACCAAATAGCATGGTACCATGGATCTGTTTAAGACCAGGACCACACTCAGCTCATTGCTGGCTTTCACGCTGTGGCCCTGACGCTGGGCCAACTGCAGGGGAGCCAGGCTCCATTGACTCCTTCCCCTCTGGGGCCCCCTTGAGAGGCTGTAGGGCTATACCAGGGTCCACATCTCAAGAGCTGGAAGCTCTTGGAAAAACAGAGGAAACCAATAAATGAACTCCAGAAAGACATAAATGATGCACTTGAAAGTATGTAGGTAGCTAGTCCCTCTTTCCCTGGATTTTTTAATTGAATTTTGCTTCACAGTCCTTTTTGTACTATATATTCTTCCTCTCTCCTACCTCTTTCTTAGTACATCTCTACCTATGTCCGTGTTGGTCTCAGGCAAAAAATACTGCTCAGTCAGAAGGTTTGCATTTATAGTGCCAGCACCAGTTCTTCCAGCGCAGCTCTGAGTACCTCACTCGAGCTCTCTGATCTTCCGCTTCCCTAACTCTGAAATCTGCCTCATAGGATTGTGGAATCTAAATGAGAGCAAGAAATGTGAGCTCACAAAAAATGATAAGCCCCTGCTCTATATTCGCAAGATACCCTGGTGTTAATATGCTCTACGTTAGATAAATTTGGAAAGAGAAGTCACTAAACGGAAAGTGACTGATGTCTTAAGTAACAGCATGTGTCAGATTTAGCCTCTTTCAAACGCAGCTCTCAGGACTCTGGTCAGACATGTGAGGATGGGGGAAGACGCTTGAATACAAGCACTGAAACGAGAAGTCTCAGGGGCGCCTTTCTCCAGGACCTGTGTCCACCCCAGGTACTGTCACCCGCTCCTCCCCTTTGTGCGCGCCCTGGTCCTCCTTCTTCCTCTCCGCAGTCACGTCCCTTGTGGCAGGAGCGGAAAGGGGACTGTGGGCTTCGCAGGTAGCAAGGCCAGGCTCTGCCACTGAGCAAGTACTCAGTTCTCTGAGACTCAGCTTTTTATCTACACAACAGACTCTCAAAAATTAGAAGTACTTAGGATAGGAATGTTTTGCTGTTTCTTCTGCTTCCACTGTTAACAGTTAGCTGAATACAACCAGGAGCACCTTAGGACAGTGTTCTCTGGTGTTATACCTGGAGCTGCCCCTCCCTGCCTGGGCTCATTCCTCCTGGAACTTGGCATCCTCTCTCTGCCTCCTTAAACTGGTTGTTACCATGTGCTCCGGCTGCCCAGTGGCCATCATTCAGCTAATGCCATTTCCCCTACGTCCTAAAATCAGTTCCTCCTGCTTCCTCCAACCTGAGATCATCTAAACTGCTTGTTAATCATTCTGTTAAGCACAAGGTTGAGAGTGGCCGGCAGTACAATCACTTCCAAGGACTTGCTTTCTCTTAAAATCCGCATGTGTGGTGGTGCCAGGGTAGGAGTGCACTGACCACAGTAGAAAGGCAAAGAGTTGTCTGTTCTCTGAGCTTCATGTACAGGAGATGGCCACTTTCCAGAGGAGTATTTCATTGGTCTGCGGAAGAACATGCTCTGCCTTTGAAGTGGACAGCACGCCAAGCTTTCCACTACACTGTTATCCTTCTGCCAAGTGACACTTAGGACCACAAGCTCAGTTTGTCCAAAACTCAGCTATTATCTTCTTCATCCTATATTCTCTTCTCGAGTGAATAAACTATCAGTCCCCTCTGGGGGCCCCTGGTTGGGCACTGGCCCACTTGCAAATACCTCGAGGGGGAGGGGAAGGGATGGGGTTATAGCTGTTTTGTTTCATTGGAACCGAAAGAGGGATCATGTCCAACTATCAGTAACTTAAGCCTGAAATCTGCTATTTATCTTGAAACATTTCTCTTCCATCCCTCTGACCTATTTCAAATCCCAGTTTCTGACAATGGCTTCCTGGTCTTTGTTCTGTTAGTTTTTCTTGCATAGCTTTTTCTTGCAAAGCTATGCAAGAAAGCAGGGAGAAAGCAGTGTCTTTCCAAAGACCAAATGAAATCATTTCTTCCCACTCTGCAAAGACCGTGTTATTTTCCTTTTGGCCTATGCAAAAGCATCCAGGTCCTGAGCCTGTCATCCTTAATTCTTTGGATTCTCTACATTTTTTTGCTTTTTGGAGACAGGGTCTCACTTTGTAGTTCAGGCTGGCCCTGAGCTCACTATGGTGCCCAGGCAAGCCGCCGCGAACTCAGCAATCCTCCTGTCTCTGCCTCCCAAGTGCTGGGATGACAGGCGTGAGCCACCGCGTCCGGCATTGTGGTATGCGGTGTTGATTGTTGGTGGGCGGTGTTGATTGTTGGTGGGCGTGTCTCCACGCCCAGCATTATATGTGGTTACCGGGGATCGAACTCAGGTCCTTGCCCTTGCGAGGCTGGTGCCGGAACCACTGAGCTAACCCTCCGGCCCCTGGATTCTCTACATTTTTTAGTCCTCATATCAGTCTTTCCTAACACTTCAACTATATCTCAACTGCTAACCACACCCAGGTCTCTGCATATGCTTACCGCTTTCAATGCCTTTCCTCCCTTCTTATCTGATGAAAACTTGCTCATCTTTAGAGATTCATTTCAGGGACACTTTTCTGAATGCTCCGAATACCTCCCCCACTACTCATCTCTCAACCCCTCTCCATCCTGCTTTCCCTATTTGATACAAATCTCCTGTAGTTCTCAATGTGAGTGTTTATAATTATTTCCTAGCATATTGGCTTCTTAACCAATCAAGGATACTTTAAAGACAAGAACAGGGCCTTGGTCATCGCTGCAACCCCAGAGCTGGGGGCATCATCACCTCACTGAGAAGAGTAATTTCTCTCACCATGTCCTCCCTCCTTCTAGCCATATATGTTAAGCATTTCTCTAGCAAGCTGGTAGGGGCTTAGCAGTAAGAGAAGAAAACCTACTTAGGTGTTCAAATTTCACTTATCCCAGTTCTAGTTGGAGAAACAAGAGGAGACAGTAGAAAAACATTGCAAAGAAGAATAAATATGGATCACCTGCTGAATAGCTGAAATAATGGATCATAAAACATATGCTTAATTATGTAGGTCTTGAGGTTGTTTGATACCCCATTTTCCTTCCAGGGTACCCTTTGGTACCTAAGTGACAAGTGTTACAAAGCTTATCTTTCCTTTTCCTCCAAATGAGAGTAAGACAATCAAGTGTTTGAGATGTCTCTGTACCGTAAACACTGAAAGTCTGATGAAAGCCATGTTATCCCAATGGAACGCTTCCAGCGATCCCAGTTTGGCATTCTACGCAGTGTTCTTTCAAAGCACCTGTAATTTTGAGGATTTTTGCCACTATTCTGCGCCCTTCTCACACGTCTCTGATGTGTATGTCTCAAGATGCCGCATCCACGCTTCTGTTGCTGTTACTTTCATTGACATCCAAAGTGCTACGGTGTGAGAACCACGTCTCTTTCCTTCCGCTGACCTCCCTTCAGTCTTCCACACTGCCCACCTCTGCTTGTGATGACTCCCTGAGGAGAAGTAGCAAACAAAACATGCCCGGGATTTAGTCAACCTACACTGAAATACCAAACCAATAGCATAAATTGTCACCATAGAATATTTTCATTTTTCAAACCACAAAATGTGTGCACCCTTTTAAACCAACCAAGACGTTGGTAGTGTAGCTCTGTGGTAGAGCTCTTTTTAGCATCACAAGGCCCTACCTAGCTTTGATCCCCAGTACTCTCTACCAACTACAAATACACAAACATTGTTTCACTGACCTCCCTTGATTCTATGTATTCGCCACCAGCAAAACAGAAGAGATTTTTTTAGGCAAAAGAATGTAATACAGAAGATTAACTTGATGCAAGGTTTTGCCAACTTAATTTCTGCTGGGGAGTGTAGGAAAGGACCACTTTCACAAGCATGAGCCCTGGACATGGTTTGCCTGGGGCTTCTGTGGTTATTGCTACACTTACTTAACAATACCTGACAATTGCATTTTATTAAAATCACTCTCACAAGGCCAGGGATTTAGCTCAGTGGTTCCGGCATCTGCCTTGCAAGTGCAAGGTCCAGAGTTCAATCCCTGGTAACCACATACCACAATGCTGGACATGGTGGTTCATGCCCGTGTACCAGCACTAGGGAGACAGTGGCAGGAAGACTGCTGTGAGTTTGAGGGCAGCCTGGGCCACATAGCGAGCTCAGGGCCAGCCCAAACTACAAAGTCAGAACCTGTCTCGAAAAGAAAAAAAAAATCACTCTCCCAGCTTAAAATGATTTTTTTCACATTCTAGTCATACTGGTGTATATTATATGATAGCTATGTATTAAAGATTTATTTCTATTATTTTGGATCAAAGGGTAGATTATAATCAGCAAGTCCAACAGTCGAACAGTCCAGTTTAGACCTCCTTTGAAAAATACTAGCTATGACGTCCCGACTTTTTGTTTGGTGGGATTAATCATAACCTAAACCAGACTGTTTCTAACTTCATAGCAGACAAATTTTATTGAAACTATTTGTTTCTCATAAACAGAACCTCTAATGAAAGGAGGAAGCCAAACCTGTAAAAACTTCCTCTCAAGTAAAGCTCTAGTTCACTCCCTGGAAGGCTCCGAAGTAGACCCCACTTCCCTCTGATGTTTAACTTCCCTAAACTTTGTTATGTTCATGCAGAGGCGCTGGCGCCCTGCAGCTTTTGTTATGATTGCGGCTGGAACCTCAGAAGACTCGCCGGTTTGAGTGTAGAAGGGCCTCGGTTGTTAAAATGGACTGGTGTCCTCGCTTCTGTTATAGGTGGAAATCTGCTCACCGCTCTGACCAAAGGAGCTTGTGTATGCTATACTAGCTAATGGCAGTTGTAAGCTTGTAACCAATGAAATGGAGTGTAGCCCCGCCCTAACTTCAAGAACATTCTATAACTGGGGCCCAAAAGCCAGCTTCCAACTGGCCCTTTTTCAGAAAAATCCCAGGCTGGTCCGCTGGCTTAGGATAGAGCTGTGCGCTTGGCCACCAGCCTCCTAAGCGTGCCTTCCGGTCTCGTGGGCTGGCTCCGAGCTCCGAGCTGCACACACTAGCCCAGCCGGAGCTCTGCCGCCTCCCTCGTCGCACTGTAAAACACACTTCATGGAAAATGCACATCTGGCTCAAAAACAAGAAACACGTTTTCGTACTAGCTAATAAAAACGTACAAAGTCCTAGTCTGTCTTTGTTTTTGCTTTTGAGACACAGGCTCTCTATGTAGTCCACGTTGGCCTTGAACTCACTATGTAACGCAAGCTGGCCTCCAAGTCCCAGCAATTCTCCTGCCTCAGACTACAAACATGTGCCACCGTGCCTGGCAAGGGCTGGACTCTTAAAAAGCAAAGAAAGAGAAGGAAAGGCTGGGTCCCCAGTGTTCAAGTAAGTGTCCCTGAATCAAGGAACGCTGAATTAACGCTGGAACAAGAGACCCTGGAGGACTTTTCCACTGTCATGTGAAAATTTAAATTGATTCTTGATCCTTCAGCTTTATAAGTGGTGAAGGATGGATCTTAATTTTGGTGGAAGGAAGAAAATCTTTTACACAAGTAAAATAGCTCCAGTGAAATACGGGATAGTTTTTTCAAACAGTGGAAGAGTAGAGGGTGATTGGGGGGTGGACAGCTACAGACAGCACAGCACGGATAAGGTGGGCTGCTCAGCACAAGGCTTCATGGCATTTTTAAGATGGACTCCACGTACATTACAGATGGAAAATGCAGCCCAAAATTACTGTCAGTACCATCTCCAGTTGGTTCTCTATAGAACTACTTCTTTGTCCTGGCCATTTGTAGATCTGACCTCGCAAGTGCTTTAAAAGAAACAAAGGACAGTCAGGGATGTAGCTCAGCAGTGTGGCATCTGCCTGGTAAGTGCGAGGCCTTGAGTTCAATTCCTGCTAGCCCCTGCTGCCAAAAAAAGTAGTAAAATGAATGACTCCCTGGTCCCAACAATTGGGAAAGGCCTTTCCTTGAAATCATGACCATATCTACTCATCTGAACTATCCAATTTAGAACTCAGTTTGTTTTTTTTTTTTTTGAGACAGGGTCTTGCTTTGTAGTTCAGGCTGGCCCTGAGCTCACTATGTAGCCCAGGCAAGCCACCGCAAACTCAGCAATCCTCCTGTCTTTGCCTCCCGAGTGCTGGGATGACAGGTGTGAGCCACCACGCCCAGCACAGAACTCAGTTTTTGCCTATCAGAACGAACTTTCTTGTGCCATTAGAATCCTACAGATTAAAAATAAATACAAATGCTTGAATAAAAACAAAAGGCTGTTTTGGGTAAGTACCAGTCAGTTGTATTTAAAAAGAGTTTTCATGCACACTCACAAATGATCCTTACACTCCTTCCCAAGTACACAAAGTTCTCAACTCTTGGCTTTGTCCGTGATCCTTGCAATCCCAGGACGCAGCAGATGACAGCAGGTCATTCTGACCCAGCTCTGTTGGCCGCCTTCACCTATGACTCATCCCTGTCCTCCCAAACAGACATCAGAACTTAGCCCTCAGGCCCAGCTTGTTCTCTCTCCCTAGGGTGGCTTGGAGAAAAATATCCAGTGAACTTCTCCCATTGCAGACTAGGTAATTAATATCAACTGTTACAGTCTGTGTCTAGATGTCCCGCCAAAGCCTCCCACAGCCTTAGATGGAGTGTTTTCAGCGGTGGCTGAATCTAGAGTGTGTGACACTGGGACGAAGGGTGGGTGCTTACTAACTAATGCACTAGTTAGTTGGCTTGGCACCCCCCCCAACCCTGGTAGTCTGGATAAGATAAAAGGGGCAGAAGATGGTATTAAGGTTTCCTTGCTGCTTTAGCCTCCATGTGGGGGCACATTAACTGTTTCCCCTCTCTGATACCCCGTGCCATGTGCCACCCTGCCTTGGTGCCAGCCTATGATGGGTTGAAACATCTACAAGCCATGAGCTAAACCTTTCCCCTTTAACTTTGAATGTTGGGTATTTTGCCTCTGCCA
>PVIC010042850.1:0-15644 GCA_004025085.1 Thryonomys swinderianus | reverse complement strand
GATTACAGGCGTGAGCCACCACGCCCGGCCCCATACACTTTTTTTCGCTGCTCTCACAAACTTATCAACCTGCTGTTTCTACAATTTCTCCAAACAGTAAGCCCTCCTCCAGTGAAATCTTTATGAATGACCTGTTCAAGCGTGTGCAAAGTACTCCTGTTCACATTCATATGATAATATCTTCACATACTTGTAACTTTCTGCAAAGCTTCCTGAAACATTCTATGGTTGGCATGTCATTAATTCTTAAGCCTTCAACTTAATATAAACTAAACAATTTTATTTTAGAAGCTTATAAAGCTGTTATGCTTGTTACATCCAATTCTAATGGATTGAAAGGTAAAGGCATTACAATAGTTTTTAACATGTTTTCACCCAAGGCCCTTGAGAGACAGGAGATAAATAGCAGCTAATATAATGACCCTCACATTGCTTATCACCAAGTCTCAGGGTTGAGGGGTAGAGAAGAGTATCGTCTCAAAAAGGTTTTTTATTCACCACAGTTTGGAAGACAGGCAAGTGATGTGGGTGGAATACATACCAAAGCGGCAAAAGCCTCACAGATAAAATACCTGTTCCAAAGGGTAGACACGGTTCTACCACATCAGCATCCCGTGTCATGGCTGAGTTTATGGCAGTACCTTTCAATGAAGGAAGTACTTCAGGGGAAATCTTGGGTATCTGTGGATTCTTTTACTGAAGGAGAGTGTTAAAATGACTGGGAGATAGCACTGATATTCAGGGAATGGAACCAGGGATGTTCCACAAGTCTCAAGCCAGCCCTGCATGATAAAGAGTTGTCCTGCACAGCTTGTGAAGTGTCTGTCCTATAAGACAATCACACAGCTAAGAAGCTTGTTTCAAAGTAAACCTAGAAACTCCACATTAAGTATTTTCCCAGTTTGGGTATATATTCAGTTTACAAGAAATATGTAAGTAATAGAAGATTATACATACTTTGTTTAAAATTTATCAAGAGGGCCGGAGATTTAGCTCAGTGGTTCCAGCACCTGCCTAGCAAGCACAAGGTCCTGAGTTCATCCCTGGTAACCACATACAATACCAGGTGTGGTGACTCACACCCAACAGCAATCAGTACCACACACCACAGTGCTGGGCATGGTGGCTCATGCCTGTAAATCCCAGCACTCAGGAGGCAAAGGCAGGAGGACTGCTGAGTTCCAGGCTTGCCTGGGCTACATAGTGAGCTCAGGGCCACCCTGAACTACAAAGCAAGAACCTGTCTCAAAAAAAGAATTTTATCAAGAGGTATTTCACAAAATCCCATCACAGGCACTTCATGCTGAGTGTCAGCATCTGTAACAATCTTCATTCATATTTGTTATATTCAGTGATTCTAGAAATACATGCACCTTACAATTTTATTTTGTAGTATAACAATAGTACTTCAAAGACTCAACTACACACATAAGTCCTTTGAAGATTTGTGCATAGTAAATGCACAGTCGTATAGCTGCTACTGGCCAACAGACTATACCTTGAGAAAGGTTCTGAAGAAGTGGGGTCTGAGCATTCATGTGTAGAAATAGTCTTTATAATTATTTTTTTCCTCTCTCTGTATTTTTTCAATATACTTAAAGAAAGATTATATTATTATAAAGTCATTTTATGGGGCCAAGGGTTTAGTTCAGTGGTTCCAGCACCTGCCTTGCAAGCACAAGGTCCCAAGTTTGATCTCTGGCACCAAAAAACACCAAATACAATGCCACTGCTTTCAATTGCCTTCAGGATAAAGTGCAAGCTTCTTAGCATGGTTAGAGAGCCCTTTTTAATCATTATCACTTACCTCGACAACCTCATCTCTCACCACTGCACTCTAATCTTCCAGACAAGTAAGTCAGACTGCAGATCAAGGTCTTTTTCATCCAGAAGCATTTGTACAGTTCCTGTGCCAGAGGCACTGTACTACAATAATGGCACCAGAAAATGAACCACCTCTGCAAGATCTACTGCTACTCCTTGTGCCTCCACAGCATATAGCATTTCTCATACTATGCTGTCACTTTTTTTACTAGGCAGACTACCATCTTGTTTTTCAGTATTATATAGTAACTAATATACTGTAGTTACTCAACAAATGTTTATTGAAAAATTGAAATGTGTTAGTGTTGAACAAAAGAATTACTTAAACAGCACTCCAAGTATCAGCAAATGGGGAAAAGCTGAAGTCATAAAAATGATACAGAAATTTAAATTTTTCACATTAAACTGAGTCCTGCAATTCTGACACACTAGTAAAACAGTATTCTACTGGATAAATGAAAAGATATGGAAAGTAGACAGTGTGCTCTGTACTTCAGCACATTATATACTTGATGTTGTATATTTATTTGACAGTGGGCCAGTTTTAGCAATATATAGCCTATGAAGAACTGTATGACAGAATTCTAAGTGTCCAATGGCATGTCTAATGAATAGTGTCTTGGCATACATTCTTTGGAAAACAGTCAAGTATTTACAGATACTACCAAGAAAAAAAAATCAGATGCATTTTGAGTGGAATCAGAAATGAATGAAGAACAAAGTAAGAGTGAGTACAGAATACACTACAGAAAGTGCTTGACACCCATAGGCAATTCACTCAACTTTCCCTTGCCTTGGGTTCTCAGCTGTGAAATGAAATGGTATGTCTTTCTAATCTCATAGTTCTTCAAACCAAATGCTCTGTCAGGCTAACACACACACCTGGGATATGACTGTCCTTATTTGCTGTCTAGGTAACATCCATAAATTCTTCAAGCCTAACCTTTTCTCCTTTGCTCAAGGAAGCTTTCTGTGACTCTGCTAGCTATATACCCTGCTATTCTACGGCCTCAGGGAGCTATGCACCTCTCTTCTTATAAGCACTCATGAGGCACACAGCAGTGCTTCTGTACCAGTCTACATACTTGCTGAAAGTACACTCTGTATCTGGCTTGCTAACTTAATTGTAACAGCAAAGTACCCATAGCAACTAGTATGTTATCATGAAATTCATTTGTAGAATGAATAAAGTAGACCTCTACAAACTCAAAATTTCAGCACTTACATTACTTAACCATTGATTCTCATTTCTACAAATAAGCTTTGTTCCTAATAACACCTGCTTTGCTTTAGTAAAATACAAAATATTTCATCATTAAGAGGTATGTAAATTTGTCTTAAAAGTTGCACTAACAATTTGAAACTTCTTCGTGGTTTTCTAGTGGAGCCAACTTTAAACTTTCCAAAAACTTAAAAAGTTACACAGATAAAACAATTCTAGAAGATATGAAGAAGTGGTAATGCTTAATAAAAAACAAAGCACTTGTCTCTGATCTTAGAAACTAAAATTCAGTAAAATTCGTTTCTTCTCACAAGAACTGATAAAGTATGAGACTAGTGATTTCTAAGGTATACCTGGGCTCATGATAAAGTGTTCTATCTCACTAGTTACTATTCCGCTAACTCTGTATAACAGTTCTTCAGATTAATCTGGATATATATAAAGTAGAAATAAGAAATCTCTGTAAGTAAAGTCTTACAAATCATACTCAAAAGCAACAATGAGAACCTAAAATTCAAATACAAGATTCAAACCATATCTTAATTTCCTCCACCTCTGTGTGCTGCTCCTTATGTCTCTAGTACTAGAGCTGACCAGATGCAAGAGGTATTAAATAAAACACATACACCCACCTCAAAGAGCTCTCAAATTAAGATACAAGCTCCATTAGTTTATTCAAGTAAGCGTTGCAGAAAGGGAAAGTCAACTCTAACCATTAAGTTTAGCAGGAATAAGAAGCACAAATATACTCTGGTTAGACAAAAGAGCAGAACTGAAAAGGAAAGAGCTTAATAGAAAACTGCAGCCATATTCAAAGAACTGATCAAAGGGGAGGGTAGGTAGTCTGCCCAGAGTAAATTGAAAATGGAAGTTTAGGAAATGGAAAAACTACTGCTGAAGTGGAGTCACTGATTCTTCTTAACATTTTTTATTTAAAAGGTCTTTTTCTGCTTCAACTCTTGAACTACTCTTTGGCTTTTCTGTTCTCCTGAATATCACACCACTCAAAAGTGACCACCATTCTTGGGATCTGGCTCCTAGGTTTGCAGTAATTCCTGAGTCGCCACTAAGTTTATCACTCATAATAGATCCTCTTGCACTGTCTCTCTTACTCTATGGATTTGAAGGTTGTTACAGTCTCAATACATTGCAATTTCATCATCAATATATAGTTACTATTCTATCACCTTAAAATTTTCTCCTTCTAGGGCTTTCAGCACACTTAGCCAAGTCTGAAGATTTCCAATCTCCTTAAGTACATTCACTACAATTCCTCTTTGGTTGGGGCCACAAAGAACATGACTTCAAACAATTTTCAAGAGGTTCTCTAGAAGTCAAGTCCTGACCCATCCAGCTCTCTCCCACTGAAGTAAACACCGTGGCTACCTATCAGCTCTGACGCCTAGCAGTGCAGCCAAGTTTATCAAATTAAAAATTAGCAGAAGCTTATCACAGGATCTCAAGAAAGTATGAGCTCAACAACAGTAAAACTGATGGTATAAAAAGTAGTAAGCCAAAAATTGTTAAGATCTACTCTGCCTCTAAAGGAGTGACAAAGAACATGGTCTGTTATTTCACTTAATCAAATTCTACTTCTTTCCCAAACATTGGCTTAGAATGAATGAGTAAAGGATGATGATACAGTGTAACAACAGTTTTGTTTTATTGGGGGAGACAAGACTTACTCTTAGGATTCAAAACACATGTTACTAAGATTTCTAGTGGGATCCAGTAAATGCATCTCCATTATTGGTCCTTATATAGCTACAGAAAAGAGGAAGAACAATAGCATTCATGTTACACATTACTGTCAGGTGTGGTGGCACACACCTGTAATCCCCGTAAACAGGAGGGTAAAGGGAGGAGGACTGCTGTGAGTTCGAAGCCAACCTGGGCTACACAGTGAGTTCAAGGGCAACCTGAACTTATATTTCAAGACCCTATCTCAAAAAAAAAAGCGTGCTACACATTAGCCAAAAGGGCAAAAGAGAATCATTATCCATTTTTACAGATTATCAGTACAAAAGGAACTTCAAAATCTACTCAGACTTCTAAGGTTTACAATTGAACAAATGACCAAAAAAGATTAAGACATTTGCCTAAGATCATAATTGGCCATTGATTTCTTGGCAAGTGTTGAAAAGCCATGCTTTTACTTTTTCCCAGGATTTAATACTTTCAGAGGAATCCTACAGGTGAGCAGGATCAACTGTTACTTCTAAGTAAGAGAAGTAAATAGAAAATGTGTCAAGCTAACAAATGAACCAAAAAAGACTTACCTCTGGGTCTGCTAGTCGCTGAGACAGACCTACAACAAAGACGAGGTTTTTCTGTACAACACGTACACTGGCCAAATGTTTGCGATTTTCTGATATCTTTTGTTTTCTCTCATTCTGTTTCTGTTTTTTCTCATTCTTTATTCTTTGCAGTTCTTCCTGGGAGAGTGGTTTATAAACTGCTGGGTCCTCTGGATATGGCTATTAGCATAAAAAACAGAAATCAGAATTAAATAGAAAAACTACAGGAGTAATAATTATCCAATTCTGGATAGGTATACCATTCTTCCTCTTTCTGAATATATTGCTTAAAATATTTTAGTTAAATGTTAAATAAAATAGTTCTAAAAGTACTCACATTTTAAAGCTAAGCAGATATCATTTTAGCACCAAAAGATCAAGGATTCTAAACAACAACAAACCTTTCAATCTTGCTCATCCTGACATATGTACTGAGTGCAGTTACCAGAAAGATTAAGCTTCTAAAGAAGTACTATGTGAGACGGGAATAAAAGTATTCATCTAAATAACAGTTTCATATGTTATAATCAACAAATATGTAATGAAAACTTTCTATGTGGTGGAATATTATGAAATCATACACTTGTTCTTTAATTAATTCTCAGAGTAAGGGACAGAGATGTGGCACATAATGGAATCTAGATACTCTGGCTCAGAAGTTTGAATTTAGTTTTAACATGTGGCCTTAATTAGACTCTGTCTTAGTAAAATTAAAATAGTAAAATTAAAATAGTTTTAAAGGCTGATATAAGGATAAAATAACACACACAAAGCAATTATTACTGTGCCTAGCATAGGAATCCCTCAAAACATACTAGCAATTTTACTGTTGTGTCTTTATCTTTTCCTTCTCAAAACTGTATTATTATTTTATTTCCTACTGCTAATGTCAGAGCAGTTTGTATCAGAATGCTTGGTTTTGAATCCTAGTTCACTCATGGGACCACTCTGCCTCAGTCTACTCATCTGTAAAATGGGAACCATACTACTTTAATCACAGATTTCTGTAACTCAAGAGAAAATACTTACAAAATTATTAAACTTATTTTCTGCTATCAAGTTTTTTCTTTCTTGATAATAACAAGAAAAAAAGAAAACAAAGCTTAAGTATATAGAGGGTGTGGGTTGTTGGGAGGACAGGGAAATGGGAAAAAATGAGAATCAAGATGTGTCAAGTATAATAGGTTTAACTTCTCAATGTTAAATGTGATCATATTGTTATGTATAAAATGTACCAATAAAGTCAATCTTTTAAAAATTATGCCTTGCACATAAGTAGTCAAACAGTTATTATTACAAACAAACACTGTTGATAAATGAAGCTATGGTAGGTTAAATGCAATAATATTTAAAATATGATATGATGAGATTCCAAGAATAGGAACCACAACTGGTTGGGAAACTGCCCATCTGAATGAGGTTGGGGGATAAGGAAAACAATGCCAAAATGAAAAAATGGTAGGAACAAGGAAGAGTGAAGTCTTGCTATCCCTTTAATAAAGTTATTTTGATCTCTTGTATACAAGTTAAAATATATGTGTGTGTGTGTACGTGTGTGTATATATATATACACACACACACGTACACACATATACATATATGTATATATAAAACAAAGAAAAACTCTCAAGCAAGCACTATGGCTCATACTTGTAATCCCAACACTTGGGAGGCAGAGGCAGGAGGATTGCTGTCAAGTTTGAGGCTAGCCTGGGCTATATAGTGAGTTCAGGGCCAGCCTGAACTACAAAAGCAAGACCTTAGGGCTAGAGATTTAGCTCAAGTGGTACCATGCCAACCTTGGACGCACAAGGGCTCGAGTTCAATCCCTGGTACCACCAAAAATAAGTAAATAAATAAAGTAACAAAAACAAAAGCAAGACCCTAAAACAAAACAACCCTCAAACTTGTGTACAAACCCAAACCAATGATGACAGCAATTAAGACAATAAGATTTTCCTTTATGGTGCTAAACTTCTATTATATGTCTTTGAAAATCTGGTTCTTTCCTTTTTATGACCACTTTTCAAGTTGAACTTACTGCTTTTTAAGGAAAACTGCATACCTGATGACCTGAAAAAAGATGCAGGTATATAACTCATAATGGTCTCACAGGGTATAACTGCTTATGTATTTCCTCATTAAGAGATCCCAGCTAAGGATGTAGCTCAGTGGCACTGTGCCTGCATCACAAGTGCAGGGTCTTGAGTTTGATCCCTGGTACCAGCAGGAAAAAAAAAAAAAAAAAGAGCCAAGAAGTCTGAATCAGCTCATTGCTCTATCTGGCATGTTCTACCCTGCTATGAGTGGGAAGCACTCAGTATCCTGACTTTTATATGATCCTTAAGACTTCTTCCAGGGTCAAACAGAAAGTCAGGAGTTCAGTATTGGCCAAAAAAGCAGCAAACTGATCTCTGTAATTGGAAATACAGTATCACTAATTTTCTTTTTTAAAAATCCGCTATACTTCTGAGTTAACATTATATTATTTCATTTTAATCTATGGGTCCAAATGGCTAAAGATCTATTAAAGTCAGTTCGATTCCTCAGTTTCCTCCATCTGAGTTTTTCTCAATGCTTCCTCTCAAAACTTTCTCTCTTTACTTTTCTGTATCTCCCCAAATCTTAATCCACCTTGATTGTTTTAATTCCTTCAAGGTTTTTGGAGCTGTGATGGTACAAGTCATACATAACTTGTGTAACAGGTGTAAAAATAAAATATAAACCAATCAAAATATCTTGCTACTAGCTCGCCTAAACTTTTCATGATGTGGACATAGAAAGGCTGTTTTCTATTCCAGGATTTCATTTCTTTCCTTTCTTCCTTTCTTCTTTTTTGCGCAGTACTGGGAACTGAACTTGAGCCCTTGTACTTGCAAGGTAGGTGTGCTGCCACTTAAGCTAAAGTCCTTGACCTTCCTCTCCAGGACTTCTGAGCAGCTCCTTCTGGCAAGCTTCCTATTAAGCCTATTTGGAATCTACTGCTCTTCACTAGTACCTAGAACGGTGACAATCCATTCCCTGAAGGGGTAGGATGACTTGCTTCTAGCTTTGTTTCAAAGCACAGAGCATACACTGGGTTTTACCAGTCTACAATGAGGAAAGTACAAAAATTACGGTGAAGCACTCAGATTGCCATCATCTGCTAAGACTCTCTGCTGAGTATGGTACACTGCATGACACAAGCTGAACTAGGCATGGATCAAAGACCTTTTATTGTCCCTCAACAGACTGGAGGAAAGAAGGAAAAGAAAATTCTAGTTCTATATAGAATACAGAATACATTATAGAATATAGAATATAAAATATTGTCTATGCTACTCCTAATATTTTTCTTTGGAAATACACTTCCATCAGCCTTCCAACTCAACTCGTTGGAACATGTAATGCAAAAGACACAAACAACAAAGGGGAAATAAACAAATTATTCTATTACAATTTACCCTCCAAATATATCTTACTCTAGCAATCTAAAGGAAATTATAAATTCTAGCTTTTTAATCTTAACATTTCTGCGAAGTTGTTTCACAGATAGAATTAAATACAAATTTCCGGGGGGAAAAAAACAATAAAAATTTCTGGAAAATATAAACATGCGAATTTAACCACAGATGGAAACTATATGGTCAAAGGCTTATTAACCTTAACTTGTTCAAAAGTTTTATTAAGAGGTTAGAAAAGCACGCATTCCATGACAATTCCTCCTCTATACACAGAGAGAACAATTTATATCTAACTATATAGAAATCTAAAGTCAGAAAAACTAAAAACTGACATGGTGAAATGCAGAAAAGAGGTAGATTATAAAGATGTGAGATAAAGAAATTTGACAGTGAGACCCACAGAGCCAAAACAAGTATTAAAAACAATGCCAGGCATGGTGGCTAACACCTGTCATCCCAGCACTCAGGAGGCAGAGGCAGGAGGATTGCAGAGTTTGAAGCTTGCCTGGACTACATAGTGACCTCAGGGCCAGCCTGAACTACAAAGCGAGACCCTGTCTCCAAAAAAAAAAAAAAAAAAAAAAAAAAAAAAAAAAAAAAAAAAAAAAAAAAAAAAAAAAAAAAAAAAAAAAAAACCCCAAAACATAAACACAGATATATCTGGTCAACTTTTTGATAGAAATATCTATTAAATTTCTGGGAATAGACATTTACCAAATGAAAAATTACAAGAAGAAATTTTTATTTAAAGGTACTATTTGGTCAAGGCTGTGGAGAAGCAGTTATATTATTTTTAAGAGCATTAATATGGCAATACATTGCCAGTTAATATGGTCTGTAGTCTCAACTATAATCAGTTTCTTCTATATGGTATTTATGTCCCTTTTATTCTAAATGCTGTTTAGTTGGATCTTTTATTTTTTTTAAGGTTGTTTTTTGTTTTGTTTTGAGACAGGGTCTCGTTCTGTAGTTCAGGCTAGCCCTGAGCTCACTCTGTAGCCCAGGCTAGCCTTGAACTCACAGCAATCCTTCTGCCTCTGCCTCCTCAGTGCTGGAATTATGGGCATAAGCCACCATGCCTGGCACTGTGGTGTATAGTTACTGGGGATCAAGCTCAAAACCTTGTGCTTGCAAGGCAGGCCGCCAGAACCACTGAGCTAAATCCCTGGCTCTTGAAAGTTTAGACAGGGTCTTGCTTTGTAGTTCAGATTGAACTGAACTCACTATGTATGTACCCCAGGCTGGCTTTGAACTCATGGCAATCCTCCTGCCTCTACCTTTCGAGTGCTAGGATTACAGGCATGAGCCACCATGCCCAGCAATGTGATATGTGGTACTGAACATTGAACCAAACTCAGGACCTTGCGCGTGCCAGGCAGATGCTGGAACCACTGAGCTAAATCCCCAACCTACATCTTTTTTATCAGGTTTGCAAAGAGGTTTTTAAAATTGTATTGATCTTGTCAGAAAACCAGCTCTATCTTTTACTGAAAAACTTTTTTGTTAGTTCACCACATTCCACTTACTCCCTGCCTTCCATTGTCAGCATGTTGATTCTTTCTGATTTCTAAAGCTGGAATGTAAGTGCATTTACTTTTGTTCTTTGTTTTCTAACAAATGTGTTTATATCTTCAACTTTTCCTCTACTACCTGATTGGCCTTACTTCTGAGAAATCATGTTCCAATTATTGATTCAAAGTGATTTACAATTTTCATTCTGATCTCCTTTTTAAGTCAAGAATAACAGAGGACCATAATTTTTATTTTATAGGTGAATGACAAAGACAGAACCTCAAATGATCCTGATTCTTCATCTTTCACATGATCTACTTTTTTCTTCTCTAAAATTTCATAAAATGTCTTTATCCCAAAATAAAAGTGTCTACTGACATTTGATAAACCTATTCTATCAGGAAACCTATCTTTTGGTTCTGGGAGATATGCTTTAATCATATATTTGATGATTATTTCCCTCTGTCATCCTACGTTTTAAAGATAAAAATAAAATAACATTAGCAAAGTTTATTACTAAGAAAAGGAAAAATGAGTTACTTGGGAAAATAACAAAGAAAATCATTTCATTCTTACGAGATTATTTAGAATAACTTCAAATCCCAGGCAAGAATTTTTAAAATGTCCTTAGAAAGACCAGAAAGGGTGTAGAATCTCTGAAAGATAGAAGGCCATTAGTGTCAATTTCAAAAAGGAGGCATTAGCTCAGCACAGCAAACTCCTTACAAAGAAATAGCCATGCTTCAAGATCCTAGAGAAAATATCAGTGTGGTTGGTTGAGTATGGTGTTGGAAGAGCAGTGTGATTCCAGCCCTTTTTGTGCCATGTAGCAAGTAGATGGACACACTCTGGTAGACACACACTCATTTTTGTGCTGCTTCTAAGATATCTTCTCAATCTCATCTTCCAACACCTTCCTTGTGTTACTCATTGTTCTCTGCCAATTTAAAAATTGATCCTTATTATTAAGACTTCACCTTGGGCCGGAGATTTAGCTCAGTGGTTCCGGCGCTTGCCTCGCAAGCGCAAGGTCCCGAGTTCGATCCCAGTAACCACACAGAATGCTGGGCGTGGTGGCTCACGCCCACCAGCAATCAATACCACATACTACAGTGCTGGGCGTGGTGGCTCACGCCTGTAATCCCAGCACTCGGGAGGCAGAGACAGGAGGATTGCTGAGTTCGCAGGCGGCTTGCCTGGGCTACATAGTGAGCTCAGAGCCAGCCTAAACTACAAAGCGAGACCCTGTCTCCAAAAAAAAAAAAAAAAAAAAAAGACTTCACCTTTGTAACATCTCAAGGGAAAAAAAATTTAAGATATCAATTTTTTTTTTTTTTGAGACAGGGTCGCACTTTGTAGTCCAGGCTAACCCTGAGCTCACTACGTAGCCCAGGCAAGCCACAGACTCAGCAATCCTCCTGTCTCTGCCTCCTGAGTGCTGGGATGACAGGCGTGAGCCACCATGTCCAGCACTGTATGTGGTTACTGGATCGAACTCTGGGCCTTCTGCTTGCGAGGAAGGCACTGGAACCACTGAGCTAAATCTCCAGCCTCCTTGTCCATTACATTTTTAAAAATAAAGCTGGATAATGCACTATTTCTGAAATTTATAAATCCTAAGTTAAAGAATTTTAAGATATGTGAAGCACATTTCAATATTCTCAAAATTTGGTAGTAATGAAAGCAAGAGCTTTTTGAAATGGACAACTAGAAAAGAAAGTTTAAATCACAAGGACATCAAAGAGAATGCAAATTCTATGGTTAATTTGACAGCATTAATCCAAAAGGTCACACAGTCCTTCAAAACAGAAATGCAACAGTTTCACCTTCCTAATAGCTCAGTTACTAAATTGTAACTGTGTTACAAGTGATTATCAAAGCAACAAAACCCAGACAGTATTAAAAATCACAGATTTTTTAGTTAGAAGGAGCTCTGAATAACACAACAAAGTCTTTCAGAACAAAGACTTCAAACTCAAAAGATCCATCTGAATTCCAAACCTACTGCTCAGAAGCTGATGATTCTGGAAAGGTGTAAAATGGGAATGACAGTGTCAGGCTACACTTGTTACATGGCTCAACACATGAGTAGTTATTCTGTTCTGAAGTATTTTTTTCTCTATCACTTTGACCTTTTTTTTAGTAAACACATTCTCTCCTATTTTGTACTAAAATTTTAAAGTGAATTCCCTCCATCACATAATACCGAATATGATTTTCCAATTTCACATCTTTCTGTCCAATTCCATTACTTTCCTACTTCTAAACAACTTAAACGAGCCCCAATGACAGTGCACATCTCCTCAGGAGGGTGACATTTCACAAAGGTCATACAGCTAGTTAACAATAAAACTAAGAGTCAAGCTGGACGTGGTGGCTCATGCCTGTAATCCCAGCACTCGGGAGGCAGAGACAGGAGGATTGCTGAGTTCGAGGCTTGCCTGGGCTACATAGTGAGCTCAGGGCCAGCCTGAACTGCAAAGCGAGACCCTGTCTCAAAAAAAAAAAAAAAAAAAAAAACAACTAAGAGTCAAACTTAACTTCCAATGCAGTATTCTTTCCTCTTCACTACGTCCTTAGGATAAAATGTTATACAGACTCTGACCTGAGGTTTCTAAGATTCTTTTAAAACAAATTCGCCATACTGATGGGAGTAAAAACTATACATTAAAAATGTACAGTAAAATAAACCTACAGAATATAAACAATGAAATTATTTTGAGGCATTTACCTTTCTACATGCAGGACAAAGCCCATTTTCATCAGTGCGAATTCGATGCCAACAAAATCGGCAAATCTGGTAGCCACAGGTGCAAGGGAAAAAGTTGATATCATCTATCTCCAAGGGCTCCATGCAAAGAGGGCATTCCACAGGGTCTTCCTTTGCATCAGGACTGCGAGACATCTTCACGTTATTAAACAGCAGCAAAAGTTTATAATAACTTAAGGGAGAAGGAAGTTCAGCACTGAGAGCTAAAATGTAGAACCTTGTAGACCTGCACAAAGAGAAACAAAAAGTAGTGTTTACTACTGGAAAAACTATTATATTTAACAGAGAAGAATCACTTTATCAAACAAAGTGGAAAATACTAACTTTTGCTATAATCTCAGAATGGATTTCTGAAAATTTGCATACAAAAGGCCCACCATTAATCTTTGGATTTAATAGAAACAGACAAAAACTTTAACTTTTCCTAGATAAAACATTTAGAGTAACATATAGCATTAATTATAACATTTTAAAAAACAAGACAAAGAATTATTTTAGCCTGAAATTATACTCTAAATTGTTTCATCTCTGACCTAAAAAATAAAATATGCTGGGCCAGAGGGTTAGCTCCGTGCTTCCGGTGCCTGCCTCGCAAGTGCAAGGTCCTGAGTTCGATCCCTGGAAACCACATACAATGCTGGGCGTGGAGACTCACGCCCACCAGCAATCAATACCACATACCACAGTGCCAGGCGTGGTGGCTCATGCCTGTAATCCCAGCACTCGGGAGGCAGAGAGAGGAGGATTGCTGAGTTAGTTCTAGGCTTGCCTGGACTACATAGTGAGCTCAGAGCCAGCCTGAACTACAAAGTGAGACCCTATCTCAAAAGGAAAAAAAAAAAAATGCCACACAGCTAAGAGCATTATAGCATAATAAAATGCATCCCAATTTACAAGAGACCAAATTAAAAAGTTAATAGTTAATGTTAACATCAAGCTCTTGCCACAGAAAATATATGCTAGAACTAAAAGAGAAAAAACAGACAAGAGAATGTTTATAATTTATTTTGCAATAATATGCAAGTAAAAACATATTTTATGCAAGTATTTTATGGTAATGCTATAAAAAGCCTATAAGGAATATGAGAAAGAAAGCCAGGTACGGTAGCAGGCTGAGACAGGAGGACTGCTGTGAGTTCAAGGCCAGCCTGGGCTACAAGTGAGTTCAAGGCTTTTTAAGTGTGACTTCTCCCAATTAGAAACCATGAAACGATAAAAATGACTTAGCATTAGCAATACAGTAAGAACAAAACATAAATATATCTTAAATGAAATGCCAAGCAACAGAATGGATAATTTACCATGCATAATTGTTAGTGTGCCCATAATAGCTAAAGAAATCTTACATAATCCAAAAGATAGCATCAAAACAATATGATGGATAGTTTACAAACTAATTATACAAGTGATTAGAGTAAGTTAAAAGATCATCATCAACCTCCCAGCCCGTTAAGTCCCTGAATCTCCAAGAAGAAATTAGTTCTTCTCATGTGGAAATGATAGCTCATCACCTTGCCTCTAACTACACAGCTATTAGGTGATCCAGAATAGATACTTTCCACAAAATCTGGGGCCTCAGAGTTTGTGTCTTGGCTACTCCTTTATTACAAATAAGTTAAACTACAAATTACAGTGCGCAGCCATCACTTTTGTTGAGTTTTGCAGCACTGTTTATAAGAAAAACTTCTAGTGTAAGATTTATTGATAGGGAAATCATTAAGTAAATTAAAGTAAATAAATCTGGGTTGACTCAGGTGTCTATTTAAGGAGTCATGCTTTTAAAAAAACAAGCATGAGGCAAAGATTAATACACAACTGCTTTCACATAAATGTATAAATCCTGTGTGTGGTTATATATGTATATATATTCATATCTGTATTTGTTTCACTAAGAAAATGAAATATGGGAGTTTTGATGTAAAAATTTTAATATATTACAAAGGACAAAATTGAAGTAAATAATGGATTACTAATTTCTGTCAGGAAATTTGTACTATCTAAATTGTTACAAAAATGTTATTTCTGCAATTCAAATGTTCAACTTGAAAAAGACAGATTATTTTCATTTCCTTTAGGAAACAAGATTTTTGTTAATAATTAGAGGAATAATCCAGGGAATTATCCAGTGTAATGATATCAAAATAAGAGTGTTTTAAATCAAAGACATGAGCAAGGAATAGTGGCACACATCTACAATCTAGGACTTGCGAGAGGCAAAGGCAGGATGGTTGCTGCGAGTTCAAGGAAGAGTGGGCTACATAGTGAGTTCAAGGCCAATCTGAACTATATAGGAAGACTGTATCTCAAAACAACAACAAAAAGACAAAATAAAGACATTGTATATGTATATGTAATCAATTTCATATTCCTAGTTGGGCATGGTGGCACATGCCTGTAATCCCAGCACTTGGGATGCTGAGGCAGGAGACTCACCGTGAGTTTTAGGTCATTCTGGTCTACACAGTGAGTTTAAGTCCACTCTAGACTACACAGTGAGACTCTGTCTCAAAAACCAACAACAAGGGCCGGAGGGTTAGCTCAGTGGTTCCGGCGCCTGCCTCGCAAGCATAAGGACC
>PVIC010042849.1:0-15652 GCA_004025085.1 Thryonomys swinderianus | reverse complement strand
AGGATCGAACTCAGGACCTTGCACTTGCAAGGCAGGCGCTGGAACCACTGAGCTAAATCTCTGGCCCAAAAGAGTAGATTTTTAAAAACCAGATCAACAGGGTGCTCAGTGAACTCACAAAAGTTATAATTAAACAGATAATGGACTTAATAAACAAAACCAGTGCAACCAGTGAAGTTGTAAAGTACACTTATAAATAGCTAGTTCAGGCAGATAAAATGATACAAGGCATAAATGATTAGTTAGGGGAAAACTTGGAGTCCATGAAAAGATATGTGGGAACAGTGTTAGAAGATGGGGCTGATGCTAGGGAATAATTACTCTGAGATACTTTGGAAATAACAGGAAAACATAAAAAATGCCCTCTGAAACAAAGAAAACTAATCTAAGATTAATTTGAATTCATGGAAAATCAGAACAAATGACATAAAATTGCTTATAAAAACAATAATATAAAATTTTTCCAAATATAAGGAAGGAAGTTAACATATAGATAAGTGAGTTATACAGAACCCCACATAGCCATGATTTGAAAAGAGCTTCTTCATGATACATTAGCCAAAATCCCAGAAGTCTAATACAAATACAAGGGCAGACTTTTTTTTTTTGAAGCAAGATCACATTGTGTAGTTCAGGCTAGTCTTGAGCTCATGATGTAGCTCAGGCTGGCCTCAAACTCATAGTGATCCTGCTGCCTCAGCCTCCCCACTGCTGAGATTACAGGCACTCACCACCATGCCTCACTGAAAGGACAGAATGTTAAAAGCTGTAAGAGAAAAGCAACAAATCCCTTATAAATTTAAAACCACTGGAATTACAGCAGACCTACAACACAAATATTAAACAACAGGAAATATTGGAATGAAATATTTTATCCCCCCCATGTCTCCAAGTTTCAACAGCCTCTTCTCTTCACTGACAAATTGATGCCCACCTGACAGACACTAATATTTTGCCCAGGGCAGTAACTGACACACTCCACTGAGAGGTATGGGCAGGGGAAAGTGAGGTCCGCGAGGTGGGGAAACAGGAAGGTGCTTCCATGTGAACTTCATCAGTCTCCCTGTCTAACACAGAGCAAGAAGTCTGTGTGTGAATTCCTAGGGAGCGTGGGTTGGGGGAAAAGACACTAGGCTTGGGCCCTATAACTCCTCATCTAGCACAGACCTGATGAGGGACAGAGGCCTTTAGATGATGCTCAGTTGGGACCTGGATATTTGTGAAACTCTGGGACTTCCTGAGGAAGAGTCCCAGTATGAATATGATTCAAGACCACACATTCACAGACTCACTGGATGAGAGGGGCTTTGATTTCCCAAGAATTAAGCTAAATGTATAGGACCCTATTGCAGTATTAAACTCAGGATCTTGCTACTGAATTACATCCCCCGGGCACTGTTTATGTTTTATTTTGAGACAGGATCTCACTACGCTGTTAAATTTTCTGGGCTGCAGCTCAACTTATGATCCTCCTGCCTTAGCCTCAGAGTGCTGGGATTATGGGAATGTACGGTGATATCCAGCTGGGATTCTTTATAAGATGGCTGTCTTTTAAGCAACTAATGAATAAGCAAGAAAATGAACAGATATTTTTCACCAAAGCTAAACAGATCCCAGGCCTTCTTTTTCTTTTTCAGGCTGCCTACTTGGTGTCTGTAGAGATCACAGGATCACAGAGTCCTTCTCTCTCTGTTTCTCCCTCTCCCCCTTCCACTGAAGGAGTCACACTGAAGGCGCCCTTCCCCTCCTCCAGCAGCTATTCAGTGAAGTGTGCTGCGTCGGTATATTTATCTTATTATTCTAAAGGCAATATTTCTGGGTTTCCCCTGAGCACTGAATCTCTCCTCCTGCACTCTAGCATTTTCCTAGGAGTCCCCAGCTCAACGTGCTCAGTTTGCGAAGTTCCTGGAGCAGCAGGTGGATGCTAATTGCCTGTAACCTGCCATCCTCATGACTAACATATTTCTAACTTATCTTTCTTATATATGATTGGCGGCTTGCCCTTCTTTAAAGAGGATAAAAAATAAAGCAACAATTTGAATAGGTTTTATTTGACTGGTTATATGTTTTACAGAATCACAAAAAATTGGAAATATAAGAAGGGTCCCAGATATCATAATAATTCAAGAAAACATAGGAGTTGCGGTCAATCAATTTGAAGAGAAATATTTGGTTTGATTCATTTAAAAACAAGTCACAACAAATCATATGTCAATTTAGGAAGTATAAATAGAAATATCCTTTTATGTTAACACTGAACATTTGCCTTCATTGGTATTTTTCTAAGAAAACCATGGCTTACACGTGTGTGTAGAAATAGAGAAATACATATGCTGTTACAGCCACTGAATTCTTAGTGGTGATTCTGAGACTACAAAGGAAACCTATTATTTTCGGTCATTGGTGAACTGGACCAATTCTCTGGCCTTTTCCCAAGTAGTGAGGGAGTTATACCATTCAGGCAGAAGAGGCTCTGCTAAATGCTCACTGGTCTTACTGTGTTTCATGAGCAGTAGGAATGTAAGTGCGCTCACATAGGACCCTTGCCTGGTTCCCTTCAGCTCTCCTCATTTCCTGGGGCTGTGGCCCCATGTGTAGTGACCTCTCCATCCTCTCTGAAAGCCTGTCCCAGTATCCTGCCTTGGCACCACCCCACATGGGGCACTAAAGAGCTATTGTAGTGGTGGCCCTTCCATTCTCTACTATTTCCTTATGGCTCTTCACTTGACGGTCACGCTCAGATTAAAGAGCAGAGTGCTCTGTATTCAGACCAGGGCTGTGCACTGGTGTCACTGTGTTAGTCCAGTTCAGATGCAAACAGCAAAGACCAGGGAGTCACTTCTCCAAGGGGACACAGATTAGGGAGCCAAGTTTGGGACCTCAACCTGTTTGAATTTCAGAGCTTCTATGTGTTATCTAAGAGCTTTGTACTTTAAGTCATGAGACTAGAACACCTGCTAGGATTTTTGTCCAAAATATACTTGAATTTGTGCTTATTCTTTTTGGCTCTAATACTGCTACTTTATAATGATTCACATTTATTATGGTTTCCTGCTATTACAGGAAATACTGCACTACAGTAAATTTTTAAATGTATTGAGTCTGATTCTTTTTTACCC
The DNA here is from genome assembly GCA_004025085.1 of Thryonomys swinderianus. Taxonomy (NCBI): domain Eukaryota; kingdom Metazoa; phylum Chordata; class Mammalia; order Rodentia; family Thryonomyidae; genus Thryonomys; species Thryonomys swinderianus. The sequence continues at coordinate 12,533 of PVIC010042849.1, read as the reverse complement.
TAGTTTACACAGATGTAATCACTGCAACCCAAAGGAGTTGTGTCCTGCTGATGTTCACCACTTACAAAGAGCAGGGCTGGAATTTATAACAAATTTACTTGGCTCCAGATTCATACTCGTAAATACAATTCTGCTATTCTCTGAGAAAAACAAATTATAAAAATAATAATTATGTAAACAAAATGTTAATCCATTGTGTATGTCCTCATATCTTTTGTTTAGGCTTTCCCCTAAAATTTGCCTTTCCTGAGGTTATGTGAAATTCCTGGGTTAAACTGTGACTCTCCAAAGCAAAGTGCCCATGTACTCATACGATCAGCTTTAGCACTTTCTATTTTCTTGCCTGTAATTTTATTGAAGTTAAGAAACTAGGAGCAAGGAATTGTGATTTTTTTTTTAAAAACTATGTCATCAAAAGGTTCAAGTCAGAGAATAGAAAACCACACTAAGTGGTTTTCAGGGCAGCACAGTCTATATTCCCAGCTCTCTGGGCGGATGAGGCAGGAGAATAAAAAATGAGACCCAGCCTGGATTATTAAGTGATTTATCAAGTTACAGTCTCAAGGAAAACAAAACTTAAAAAGGGGAATGGATGTAGCCCACTGTTATGCCATTGGTCCGATCACAGTGGGGAAAAAAAAAACCCAAACACCCTCAACACAAATGAAAATTTAAAAATCCTACATTTCAGAATGTGCCTGTCTTTTTAAAAGTGCTTCAAAGCCCATATTTTATGACTCACATGGATCGCTGAGGAAATATCTGATGGTGTAGCTCTGGGATTTAAGTCCAAACTTCAGTTGCCTAGATAGCCCTCAGGTGTTAGGCTCCTTTCTCTTATTTCTTTTTTAAAAAATTATGAAATAGGTGTATTTTATATACACATCATGATCACACTCAACATTGAGAATTTGTACCAATATATATGACTTCTCATTTTTTCCTATTCCTCTACCCACCCTACAACCTCCCACACCCTATATACATGAGTTTATTTACCCCCCTTTTTTTCCATCACAAGTTTTTCTTTCCCCTTGTTATTTACCCCTACTTCCATTTCCCTTAGAATATTTTCTATTTTACAGTGTCTATCATACATTTTAGGACTTATTTACATTTTCAGTTTCTCATACCAGAGAAAAGATATGGTATTTACATATCTGTGACCTATTTATTTCATTTATAAGTATGTCCTCAATGTATGTACATTTGAGTATGAATGACTCAAACTTATCATTCTTTGTGGCAGAGTAACACTCCATTGTGTGTGTGTGTGTGTGTGTGTGTGTGTGTGTGTACACTACATCTTCTTTATCCAGTCTCCAGTTGATGGACATTTGGGTTGTTTCTGGGACTGACATAACAGTTATGAATGATACGGCCTGATTTATACCTGTCATGATGTTTTCGTGTTCTTGGCTTTTTCACTCTTTGCTTTTCCCATTTCCATTCAGTTTCTTGTCTTGCCCAATGAGTTCACTCTGCTGAGTCTCATGAGTTTGTGACCTTCCTCGTTTTTTTCCAAGATATTCTTTACAATGTTTTGCAGTGCAGGTTTTTGTATTTGTGAAGTTTTTCAGATGTTCTTTGTTATGTAAATATCTTATTTCTCCATTGATTTTGAAAGATAGTCTTGCAGGATACATCAATCTAGATTGAAGATTGTTTTCCGGCAATGCTTGAAACACTTCACTCCAGGCTCTCCTTGCATTGAGTACTTGCGTTGAAAAGTCTGCTGTGATCCTGATGGGCTTCCCATTGTATGTAGTTTTTTTGTTTTTCCTAACTGCTTTCAGCATTTCATTCTTTTGTTAGATAGCTGGAACCTTGATAATTATATGCCTAGGTATAGTTTTTTTTTATATCATGGCCTTTTGGAGTTTTATATGCCCCACATATCTGTATGTCCAATTCTTTTCCTTTTCTTATGAAGTTTTCTGCCATTATGTCTGTGAAGAGCTTTTTTTTTAATGACTTGCACTGTCTCCTGCTTCTTCAGTGACTCCAATCAGTTTTATGTTTTTCTTCTTTTAGTTGTCTATCAGGTGCTGGTTTGATTTCTCATGGTCCCTTGCTATTTTCCATAAATTATTCCTTTTCTGTTCACTGTCTGGGAACCTGTCCTCTAGGTGTGAAATTCAGTCCTCAGCTTCATTCATCATACTTTGCAAACTGTTTTTGATCACCTGGAATTCTGCTTGAAAATGTTTAAAGGGCTCTATTGCTTTTGTTATTTCAGATTCTGTAGTGTTCCTGATCTCTTCTTTAATCACACATTTCACTGTGGACAGCATCTGTGTTTTCATCTCAGAGATCAGTTCTGATTTGTGTTTTACTAGATCTACTTTTGTTACCAGCTCAGAAAGTCCTGGGGATTGAACTTCATTTTGCTTCATTTCCCTGAATTCCCCTGTGGTGATGATCTTTGTATCTGGGTTCTTGAATTTCTTCTCATTTCTATTCTGCTGGCCAGTGCCAAAAGTCATGGCATGACCTAAGAGGTACTTACCCAGACTTGCCCAAATGGGAATGGATGTCTTATGGGATTCTGGTCTAGATCTGATGGCAGGAAGGCTGCTGGCTGGTGGCAGAAGTCACTGGTCAACCTCTGTGGTCCTTACCTAGACTCTCCCACAGGGAAATGGAGGTGTCATGGGCTTCTGGTCTGGTCCTGATGGCAGAAAGGCTACTGGATGCTGGTGGAAGTCACTGTGTGACCTCCATGGAGTTTATGTAGGCTTGTCAAAATGGGAATGGATGTTCTGTGGACTTCTGGTCTGAACCTGAAGGCAGGAAGGCTGCTGGCTGGTAGTGGGAATCACTGCATGACCTCTACAGTGCTTGCCTAGACTTGCCCACAGGTTAATGGATGTCCCACAGGCTTCTGGTATGGATCCAATGGCAGGAAGGCTGCTGGCCAGTGGTGGAAGTAAGTGGATGACCTTTCTTATTTCTAACTAATCAGAAGGCTAGCCCAGTTTGTAAAGGCATGGTGTACCCTTGGATTTAAGTTGAAACATTAGATACATCAATAGCCTTCAGGTGTTAGGCTCCTTTCTCTTATTTCTAACTGATCAGAAGGTCAACCTAGTTTCTAAAGGCACAGATAAGTGAAGAGTGAGCATTTGTGGTGAGTTTTGTGCATCCCACATCTCTGTGATCACACTATCATGGGAATGCTTACTCTGCATCCTATGCCACCTAACAGGCCACCAGATGTAATCAACTATCTGCATACTAACCCTCAAAAAGTAGGTCTAGATGGAATGAAACTGACTCCTGTGTTCTCAGTTTTGCATGCAGGATTTCCCTGGCCCCTAAGTCAACCACTGCCAATGCTACTGTAGGAAGCAGTTCTGATTTTCAGAACTGTTGAAATAGAGGCACTGTAGTTTTTCTTCACTGAGCGAACTTGGGGTGATCTTGGCATGATCTAGAACGCCTGAAAAGTATTCTATTTATTTTAAAATAACTACTGAATGGAGGATCATTCAGTAGCAGAATATTCTTGAGAGTGACTTACCTGAGCTATGGAATTTTGGCAACAAAGGTTTTTACTTTTTCATCTTGCAAGACTTTTCCATTGTAGATGTATTGATCTAGTTAGAATTTTATAAGTGCACTGTTTGAAAACACTTTTGCATACAGTTACTAGACACATTCAGTTTTCTTCATCACTGGCTATTCTAGGTTTGGCTAGAAGGGTTTTATTACAAATGCCAGAGCTTAGCCATCTGTGATCACGTCCACCCAGCTCTCCAGAAACCACTCCTTGGTTCTTCCTCACAGCTCTGTGGCAGCCAGGCACTTTCCTTACGTGCTGGTAAGGGGGCATTTGCTTACTTGACAGTTAGTTATTCAGATAATGGGAAAATTAGGTGAAAGGTGTACTTTAGCTTTCCTTTGTCAGAATACAATTGACAGAAAAAAGCACATGTATTAGCAAAGATATATATCATTGTTATGCTTCTCAGAGGAACTTTCTGTCATTACTTACAGCGGCTGGAGCACTAACTTCTGACCTGTATAGGTCCCAAGCCTGTAGGTCTCTGTGTGGTGGTTGGGAAAACCCCGAGTGTAGAAATCTTTTGGCACCTCCACCTCAGCATTTCAGTTGGTATTTCAAATGCCTCAACTTCAGAGTTTTCAAACAGGTTTAACTTTACCTTTCTGAGCATATAAATTTATGAACTAAGGACATGCTTATGATACTGCCATATATCCTTTTTGCTGTACAAAAAGCTATAAATCTGCAACCATTAGCAATCAGTGTCTTACCCGGAATGGCACTCTAGTTTTCTAACACCAAAGGCCACACACTTGAAATTGCACCGTCCTCTATCTTTTCAACTTTGTCTCTCTCTACGCCCTCCCAAACTTAAAGAAATTGTCTTTATTTTGGGGGTGGGTATTGAGTTGTGTTTATGGGACACTTAGGACACATAACAACTAAAAACCTTACACTTACTGTGCTTCAGTTCTGAAAGACTATGTTCATCCCAATAATTGGTTTAGTGCTTATTCTACCTAACAGAACAATAGCTTTAATTTGACTCACAAAGAGTCTGAGGTTACATCTGAGAAGACTACAAAGACATCCCTTTAATGTTCTGCCTTGCCAGAGGTTCTGGCTGTAAACTCCAGTGCCCTAACTGTCCTATATATTATTTTTTTAGTAGCTTATAGTCAGTGAGAAAGTTATTTACACTAATGCATTAATATGTTGATGATGAGAAGAATGTTGAACCAAAAGGGACCATTATGAATGATAGCCTTCTAATGATCATCCTGCCTCAGCCCTCAGAGTGCTGGGAAGCCTGTGTGCACTTCTGCCACACCCAGTTTAAAGTTAAGGAAACAACATTACCTTGTCTGTGTTGTCAGGATCATGCTATCTTGGTTTCATCACAGCAATTATTATGTTAGCTTTAGAATCATGAGCTAGATGTTAGGGTAAATGTTTACAAGATTTAGTGGGAACAGGTGGGTGTTCTTTGAATGCCACTGTTAAATCCTTTTTCTCTGGAGTCTTCTATTCTGTATATGCATGATATTAGTGAGGGTAGACCTGCAGAAACAACTGTTGCTCTTACGGAGCTGGAGTATCTATTCTCTAACACTTATTAAAGTAAGTTCATTTGTGCTGGAGATGTAACTTAGTGATAGCACTTTTCTGCAATGTGAGAGGTCTTCTGTTTAATCCAAGCACCACAAAAATAAAGGAAAGCAAAAGAAAGGAGGTAGGCTAGTTGTCCCCATTTGCACAAGATAAGTAATTAAATGATTGTAATATATCTAGCAAATGGTACAAGTGAGATTTCAAGGCAGAGGAGCCTGAACGTTTATGAGCTAGCTTTCACCATGTCAAATAGCCTCTGGTTTAAAATATATAGTTTTCCCCTTTTAATTAATGAGGGTTTTTTTCTTTTACATTTTCAAAAGCCAAAACACATAACTCTCAAAATGTGAGGAACCAGGTGTAGTCAAACACTGTGTCTCCTACCCATCCCTCGTGAGGTCAAAGCAGTTGGGGAGAAGGTAGAGCCTGTAGACAGCCTGACACACCTAAGAAGGGGCTGTGTGGGAGTGAGTGGGATTTGAGTCAGGGCAATTTCCTCTGTGCGTGGAGCCCAGAGAGATAGTAAAGTGGTGCTCAGTTGTGCAAGTCAGCGTTGTTTCATTGTAATGAAATGGTTGACACAGGCTGTGTAAGAAGTAGTGTGAAGGGCCTATGGGTCCATGTTTCTGCAGGTTCAAGATCCAGAGCAGTGGTTCTGTTTATTTGGATCTTTGGCCTGGGTGCCACAACCAGGTGGGAGCCTGTGTTGGAACAGGCTTTCCACATCACAAGACAGGAAGAGCATAGGTAGGTACTAGGGTCTCTGATCCCCTCTGGGAGGATGCCCTGAATGACCTGTGGACCCCCAATACCATCCTGGGTGTGGAAAGGCAAAAGCACATTCCCCCTTAGTCACCAACTTACATATGGACTTTTGACTGTCAGTCAGTATCCCAAGCAGTCTGTGATGCAGGGATCGAGACAAAAAGAGAAAACAGGAAGCAAAGAAATAGTGTTTTCTTTGGAAGACCCTCTGCTCCAAGAGACATCTGTGCCTGGGAAATGAGGGATATTAATCAGTACCTCTCTAACCACCAAAGGTGAAAACCTTTTTATAGATAATTCATATATTGTAAAGTTCTGCATAATTCAGTGACTTTCCATTACATACACACATTCAGGCAATCATCATCATGGTTTCATTTCACAACAATTTTATCACTTCCAAAAGAAAGTATTTTATCCTCCCTCTCTGGATGTTGGGAAATACTACTCTTTCCCCTGATTCTATAGATTTGTCTATTTTAAATATTTAATACATAAATGCTTGTATTTTTATGACTGGCTTCTTTCACGCAGTATTGTGTTCATTTATTTATCAATGTTCACTTATTTGTAGCATGTATCAGGGTACCATACCTTTTTAAAGGCTAAATAATGCTCCATTGTATATGTGAACCACAGTTTCTATATTACTGGTCAAATAATGAATATTTACATTGTTTAAATTTTTGTCTGGTATGAATGATGCCGCTCTGATCTTCCATGAACACTTTTCTGTGTGACATGTCTTTATTTCTGATGTGTATATCTACAGTGGAATCCCTGGGATAATAGTTAATTTTGTTTAACATTTCATTTCTATAGTGCCTGTACTATTTTACATTCTAGCCAACATATGGTTCTGATTTCTTCACATTTTTCTTAACATTTGCCGCTATGCTGGACCCTTCTTTTTAAAATTGATTTTATTGGTACATTTTATATATACATTATGAACACATTTAACATTGAGAGTTTGTACCAATACATGACACATTTTGGTTTTCATTTTTTTCCATTCCCCTGCCCTCTCTACTACCCCCACTGTCTCTCTATGTACGCTTTGTTTCCTTTTTCCCTTTCCCTTCTTTACTAACCCCTACCATCTCCTTTCTCCTTTCCTTTTGAACATTTTCTTTCTATTTCATAATAACTATCACATTTTGGAACTCACATCTTCAGTTTCTCATACTAGAGAGATGGTATGGTATTTACATGTGTGTCCTATTTATTTCACTTATGAGTATGTCCTTAAGGTACATCCATTTGATTATAAATGACTCAAATTTATCATTCTTTATGGCTGACTAATACTCCATTTTATAGAAAAACCACATCTTCTTTATCCAGTCTCGAGCTGATGGTCACTTGGGCTGTGGACATATTCATTTGTGAGCTAACTGTTTGCACTACTAGAGCTCTAGAGCAACATATCCACTGGCAATCCCAATTAAAATCCCAACAGCATTTTACACAGAGGTAGAGAGAATAATCTAAAAGTTTATCTGGAACCACAAGAGACCTAGAATAGCACAAGTAAATATAGGCAACAAGGACATGGTCGGGTGGTATTACGACCCTCAACTTGAAACTATACTACAAAGCCACTGTTATAAAAATGGCATGGTATTGGCAAAGAAACAAGGATCAATGAAATAAACTAGAAGATTTAGAAACAACTCCGGAAATACTGAGCCACCCCATCTTTGACAAAGGAACCAAACACCCTCACTGGAAGAATGACAACCTCTTTAACAAATGGTGCTGAAAAACTGGGTGTCAATATGCCAAAGAGTAAAACTAGATCTATTTCTTTCACCATGCGCTAAACTAAAATTAAAGTGGATTGGAGACCTAAATATTAAAAAAACACTAAATCTACTGGAAAGCATCTTATTAAAAAGCTTCTGGCCAGCAAGAGAAACTACCAGCAGAGTGAAAAGATAACCTACAATATGGGAAAAAAAATTTTACCAACTGTTTCTCATAGACCCTTCTTAACATCAGCACTGTGTTTAATGGTTTATCACATCACCATGTTACAAGAAAATTCATTTGTAAAAATCCTTAGAGATAGTAGGTTGTGTATAAGTAATGATAGGGGGAAAGTTAATTAGATTTTCACAACTGAAAGTTTACCTGCCTGTTCTCCCAACCCCTAAGACATGCTTCTTGTATTTTTTTCTTTTTTCTTTACTTATTTAGTTTTGTATACCAGGGAGGGAACTCAGGATCTCATGGTTGCTAGGCAGGCACTGTGCTGCTGAACTACATACCCAGCTCCATTCTTCTGTGTTAAGGCACAGGTGCTGACTCCCTGAATAAGGGAGTCATGCTAGGTACATGTTTCCTTATTTGAATTGAGGTATGAAGCAATGGAATGCCAATGAACTAAAAATTTAGGCCAAATATAGAAAAAAGGGGAAAGTAAAAATATGAAAAAGTAAAAAATTCCACACATGAAGTATGTAGTCTGATGATTTCAGCCTGTGAGCACAGCTATAGTCCTAAAATAAGAATGAACCATTACATACAGCAGCAAGGTTTACTTAATTCCAAGAGAGGAAGTGACTTCTAACTTCCCCAAAAGATGGAAACACCAAACAGCCAGGAAATAGATAACACAAGAAACTAAGACAGACTGAGGTTTCAGAACAAAAGTCTATAGACTTTAGATTAAGGTTGTGTTTTTCTGGACAGTGTGGGTTTTCATGAAATTGGATAGAAAACACTAATGTTTAGTGATCAGAAAATTGCTTAACACCGAGAGAGATTTATTTAAATAAGTAGCCACTTCCTGCTTTTCCTTGTGTTACTGTAAGTGCTCCTGGCACATAATAATCAGGGTTGAGACTTCCTTCTGTATATTATCACAGTAGAGTCAGCAATTCTTCAGGCTGTACAAGTGAATACTTGCCAGCTTAGACCTGCTGATATTTTCCAAAATTGCATGCATTTCATTGTATATAGCAATCTAGGAAAAAGCCAAAGAAATAAAAACCCATAGAAAATTATACTTCAGAAAACAAGTGGGATTCTTAACTTACAGGTTAATTAGGAAATATCCTCCAGATTTTCCAGAACCTTACCTCTTGGTAAAGGGCACGTTCTCAGTATTGCTGAATTGCAAATCTAGTGCACGTCAATTGCAAATGAGCATACGTCATAACTCCCTTCTTACAAAAAATGTGCCATAGAATATAGTTTAATAGACTATGGCTATAAAAATTAATGAAGGAAAATGAAATCAAACCTCATTTCTTTTTGTATCTCAGTAGAATTAACTAGAAATTATTACTATTTTTTACAGAGATACATATAAAATATGTAATATATCCACTCATGGGAAAGGAAAAATACTACATTTGATCTTAGCCAAAGAGCTGAGAATCAGTGCATAATAGAAAAGAAAAGATTCAAAACTCAGTACAGTGGACCTGATTTATGAACTGAATTCATTGGCAAGGGCTGTTCGGAACTCAGGTTGGTCAGTTGAAAGCTCAGTTTCCTCTGCACAGCTTTCAAAGTCTCTCTCTTATACACAGGCAGATCTCAGAATCTTCAGAGAGATGTTGGCCCAGGATTTCTCAACTAAAGCCGTACAGGAAAGAATGTAATGTTCCCTCCACAATTCTTTAGTGAATAAATCTGTATCTAAGACCATCTGGTAACATGAACAGGTGGAATTCAGGTCATAACTTGTGACTTTGATTGTAAGTTAATACTAAAATTCTGGTCATACTCAAAGTTGTTCATATGTGAGGGTGGTCAAAATGCCAGGATTCACTGTATCTGATTTAATTAGGGTGAGAACATGAAAAGATTCCATAGGATACTAAAAAGAAGCATGCAAGGTGCTGGAGTCAGGGTGAAGAGATTCACTGGAGGGGGAAAGAGGTGTGGCTGCAAGGCAGGCAGGGAAGCGAGCTTCACAGCAGAAGAGATGTATTTCCGAGAAACAGGAGGAGCCGTTAGACCATAGGCCTCAGCAGGTTCTGGAGGTTGGGACCTCAGCCCTCCATTTGCTGTCACTGAAGTCAGACTACTAGACCCATGACCTGGGCAGTGTTGGGAACCCTTAATAGTCCCAGTTTCTTTCAGGGGCATCCAGCAGCTGGAGCCAGTGGTTTTCACAGATCTTTGCCAGTCCCACCTTCACCCACTCTCTGAGGCTTGAAGCTGCTCCCGTGCTGGGGCCGCTGCTGTGGAAATCTCCCAGATCTTGGCTGTGGCTTGTCCTCTTAAGCTGTTGAATTTGCTTATATTTTTCTCCTTTGAAGGTTATTTTGTCATTCAATTTATGTTTGTGACTCAGTTTGGTTCTAACTTTATTTTTTGTGTCAAGAGTGTCTGATGCAGCAATAAAGGGCTCTCTGGTCACTTGCTTATGAAACCAATAGCAGAGGCCAGAGCCTTAAGGAAAGAGATACAGTGCTGCTAACCAAACAAGAGTCTGAAGAGAGCTGAATCCAGAGATGCTGCCAGGATCAGGGGTGAACACGCAGGGCGCAGATCTGCTGTCTAAAGTGTTGCTCCACAGGAAAGAAACAAATATAATTTCTTCATCCTATTACATTGCACAGTGAACAGAGACCAGGTAATGGCCCTTGTGGTCTATATTTACTCAACATTTTAAGGAACAAAACTTGCTGAATAACTGTATTTGCCCACAGAGGCTAAATAAAAGGCACAATCTCAAAGCTTTGGGCATCATTGTGTTTAAATAATGATCCTAGATCTCCTGAAAAGATTCACTGAAAATCAGGATTGACACCTCCGGCACTGAGACCAAACACATTCTATGTGTTGCCCTCCCCACTGACACAGTCACTACTGACATGTCTGTTTATGGGAAGATATTGCTGATGATAACTGGACAACATCAACATGCTCACCACTCATGTTTCTTTTACATTTTAAATAACAGGGTCCTGGAAATTACTAGGAATGCACAATATATTTCATTACACACCAAAAATACTCCCAAATGAGCAAATAAATTGTTAATAAACAAATGCTTGCTTGTGGTTCTCAGGAATGTACATCTACTAGAACTGGTCTTTGCACCTGCCCTCTCTGAATTCATTTCCACAAAAGGAATATCTGGAGAAAACCTGGCTGATTGTCTATATTTAACTATTTTTAAAACAAAGAGCTTTCAGGTCACAGAGATGAGAGCTCAGAGGGACTCACACTGCTCACCGAGACAGAACCATATGTGGAGCTTAAAGGCTGAGTTAGGATTGAGGTCAATTAGTATTCAGGGTCCACCATGCTTATTGAGTTATGTTTTCTTGATTTCTGAGTCTTACTTTCATTCAGACGTTACTTATTACCATTGATATGCTTCTGTTTAAAATTCTTGGAATATATGTTCTTCTTTAGAAAATTTTATATACTAAAAGACATAATACATAAATGCGGAGGAACTTCCATTTAAAACAGAATAGTATGGGTTTGTTTCTCCCTGATGCTCCTGGTTAAACATGAACCCCCACAGTTACATTAAAAGGAAGAGCAATTGGTATATTCTGACAGTTTCTAGGAGAGTTGCAAGATGGACAAGACCCTGGCGTGGAGGGACAGAGCAGCAGCAAACTGTGTTACAGTCTCCTCTGAACCAGAGTGGGACCCAGACCTGGCCTTCTAAGTCCATAAAGCAGCCAATGCACAACCACTGCTCCTCTGTTTGAATAGGAGCCCCTCGGGCCATACAAGGTGAGCCACTGACAAGGAAGCAACTGAAAGGGGTGTAAATAATAAACAGCCATCACTCCCTCTTAGAGAGCTGCTAGGTGGCTAGCTAACTGCAAGAAACAGGATTCAGAACAAAGTGCTAAAGCACAGTGCTATGAGAAGGGAACTTTGTACACCAAAGGGAGTAAAAAATTAGCAGTTTTGAAACGTCATTCTGCCTTATGTCCTGTTTCTTAAAGGCAGAAGAGAAAATTTCATGTGATAGACATCTTGCCTGTACTGAAGTAATATGATCTCTATTCACAAGGAGATGTCCAGACCAAAGCAATTTGGGTGGAAGAGACAAAGGAGGTTACTTAATAAATATTAGCAAAGAGAGAGAAACACAAAGAAGAAATAACATTTGTATGCATCAAATATAAGCACACTTAATTTTATCAAATAGAAAGTACTTGACAAAGTAAATAGATTCCAATACAATTATAGTTGGAGACCTTCATATCGCACTTTCACCAACAAACATAACTTCTAGACAGAAATGTCAACAAAGGAATGTCAAAGCTAAACCACATCACAGAGAAATAAATTTAACAGATATCAACAGGGTGTTGCATCCAACACCTCCAGAATACAATTTTTCAGCAGCTCACAGATCTTCTCCAAAGTGGAGCATAAATTATGTCTCAATAAAGAAAAGAAATTGACATACTCTATTGCATCTGATCTGGTCATGCAGGAAGGAAATGAGAAAGTAACAGAAAAAGTAACTGCAGAAATGACACAGATAAGTATAGATCCGATAAAGCACCCTTGAGTGAGCAGTGTCTCAGAAGAGACAAACAAGACATTAACAATTTCCAGAATAAAGTTAATATAACATAGTAGACTTTAAGGGTAAAAGGAAAGCACTGCTGAGAAGGAAGTTTATAACAGTAGCTGCATATTTTACAGTCAT
>PVIC010042848.1:0-15648 GCA_004025085.1 Thryonomys swinderianus | reverse complement strand
GTCTGCAATCCCACCAACAGTGGAGAAGGGTTCCTTTCTCCCCACAGCCACGCCAGCATTTATCGTTGGTTGACTTTGTGATCGCAGCCATTCTTTGTGGAGTGAGGTGGAATCTCAATGTTGTTTTCATTTGCATCTCTCGAATGACCAGAGATGTTGAGCATTTCTTCATATGTTTCTTGGCTGCTTTGATTTCTAGGCATAGCTGGTTTTTAACTTTTAAATCTATCCCAAGATCCTGCCTCTCCAATTTGGTAGAGTTGAGAAGTTGTTTCCTATTTGAATTGATACTCTGTTCTTTGGTACTGGATTATGATTTTTTAAAATTTAATTTAATTTATTGGTACATTATATATACACATCACAATTACATTCCATATCGAGAACTTGTACCAGTATATGACATAACTTAATTCTTATTTTTCCCCTTCTCCTATCCATCCTACAACCTCACTCTCCTATATACACAAGCTTTGTTTCCTTTTGTTTTTTTTTTATCATCAGTTTTTTTCTTTCCTTTCATTATTTATCCCTAACCCCATTTCCCTTTAAATACATACTATTTCACAATATTGATCATTCTAGAACACACAACTTCAGTTCCTGGTACCAGAGAGAAGATACAGTATTTACACATGTGACCTAGTTATTTCACTTATGAGTATGTCCTCAAGGTCATACATTTGAGTATAAATGACTCACCATCATCAGTCTTTATGGCAGAGTAATACTCCATTTTATTTAAAAAAAATCTTCTTTATCCAGTCTAGAATTGATGGGCATTTAGGTTGTTTCCAAGATTTAGCTACCATGAACTGAGCTGCTATAAACATGGAGGCACATATGTCACTATGATATGAATCTTGTAATTCTTTTGTGTACATCCCTAGCAGGGGAATAGCCAGGTCAAATGGGATCTCTAATCCTATTTTCTGAGAAATCTTCACACTGTTCTTTATAATGATTGTACCAGTCTACATTCCCACCAACAGTGAAGCGTTCCTTTTTCTCCACAACCTCACTAGCATTTGTTGCTCGCTAATTTCAAAATACCAGCTATTCTTTGGGGAGTGAGATGAAATCTGTGTTGTTTTCATCTGCATCATTCGAAAGGCTAGTGATGTTGAGCATTTTTCATGTACTTCTTAGCTGCGTTTACATCTTCCTCTGAAAGGTATCTGTTCATTTTAGATGCCTATTTTTGAACTGAGTGTTTAAATCGGGGGGAGCTGTTTCTTTTTTAAAGCTCTTTATATATTCTAGACAGTAGCCCTTTGAGGAACAACTGGTAAAGATTTTTTCTCACATTGTTGGTTGTCTTATCAGTCTGCTGGTGGTTTCTTTTGCTGAGCAGTAGCTTTTTAATAAGATTAGATCCCATTTGTTGGTTTCTTCTGCTAGTTCTAATTCTATAGAGGTTTTGTTCATAAGGTCTTCCATCTTTCCTTAAGCTATTGTCTGCAAGAGTACTACCTAACTGGTTTTATTGTGTCCTTGTTGCTTGAAATTGTTTTTGCTATTCTAGGGGTTTTGTGAGTCCAGATGAATTTTTGGATGATTTTCTCTAGATCTGTGAAATATGCGATTGAGATTTCACTTGGGATTGCATTGCATCTATATAGTAGTTGTGGGAGTATAGCCATTTTGACAATGTTGGTTCTTCCTACCCAGGAACAAGGGATATCTTTCCATTTCTGATATCTTCTTTATCTCCTTTTTCAAAGTCTTATAGTTTTCAGAGTAGAGGCCTTTCACCTCCTTTGTTAGGTTGATTCGTAAATATTTATTTTTTTCAGATGCTATTGTGAAAGGGATTGATGCCCCAATTTATTTCTCAGTGAGTCTGTTGTTTGTGTATACAAAGGCTGTTGATTTTTGAGCATTGACCTTATATCCAGCTATACTACTAAATTTGGTGATTAAATCTAGCAGTCTTTTGGTTTTTAGGATTATCTATACAGAGAGTCATATCATTGGCAAATAATGACAGTTTAACTTCTTCCTTACCTATCTTTATTCCTTTTATTTCTTTATCTTGCCTAATTGCTCTGGCTAATGTTTCCAGCAGTATATTGAACAAGAGTGGTGCTAGTGGACATCTTGTCTTGTGCCTGATCTTAGTGTGAAAGGTGTCAAAAGACCATTTAGGGTGATACTTTTATTAATTTGAAATAAAGTCCACCTATTCTGATTTTCTGTAGGGTTTTGATCATGAGTGGGTATTGCATTTTGTCTAAAGCTTTTTCTGAATCTGTTGAGATAACTATATGTTTTTTTCTCTTGAGTCTGGTAATATAGTATATTACATTTATTGATTTACATATGTTAAACCAGCCCTGCATGCCTGGGATGAATTCAGTTGTATCAGGGTGTATGTTTTTCTTCATTACTTTCTGTATTCTGTTTTCCAATATTTTATTGAAGATTTTTGCTTCAATATTCATTAAGGAGATTGGCCTGTAGTTCTCTTTATTGGTTGGGTCTTTTCCTTCTTTTGGAATCACGTATAGTTAGAAAAATAGAATCTAAATCACTGCCTTCCCTTTATTCAAGTGTAAATGGAACATCATCCTAAAGATTACTCTAGTTTAAACTTAGCAACACACTAATGATTATACAAATTTAAACTGAGATCCATCCTAAGAATTATCCAGGCTTAAATTGAGCCAGTCTCCCAGATTACTGACATCAGAAGGAGAGAGAGAGAGAAAGAGAGAGAAGACACCTTGAATTAGTAGTGTCTGAGTGTATAAATACTGAGTTATTGCAGCCCCTTTCTATCTCTTTCACACTTAAACCCTTTCCCTGTTTTCACTGGAGTCCCTTTTTCCTTTGCTCTTTCCATTCAACCTTTTCCTTGTTCCTGCTACTGCCACATGATTTGCAGTAAATATAGCTACTTACTAAATGCTGTGAGGCATACCCTTTGTGATTCTTTACTTCTCATATGCAAGAATTTAGACCGTTTTTTCCCACTCAACCGTATTTTGTCCATTACAATTACATTGGTAAGAGTTATAAAGGAGAATGGCATCAGAATATGGTGGGAGAAAGAGATTGAAAAGCAGTTACATGATAGGTGAGAGACCAAAGGCTGAAGGGGGGCCTGAGAGTGGCCAAGACTCAGGTTTCTTTAATTTGGGAAAAATCAAAAGAGATAGAAGCAAACATGAATGTGGGTAATGCTTTCCTGGAGGAGAAAGACAGGATAGTTGAGGTTATGATTTATGAGGAAGCTGATGGACATGAGATTTAGTAGTTAGCCTATGCACCAAGCTTGTGCTTCCACAAATGTGGAGCAATGTAGACATAAACCAAAAGAAGTTAGGAGAATTTTATTGAAAATAAGAGCTCCTGAGTTCCAAGTGAGTGGCTACATGATCTCTGTATTAATCAGTGTTTACTACAAAAACAGATATAAGATATATAACTATAAAAGAATTTACAAGCCTGGCTTACAATGACCACTCACAGGATTGGATATAGAAGAATGCAGAAGGTCTTTTTGTACACTGGAGACTACAGGATCCAGTTGAAGATATGAACCTCTTTGAAATATCCCATGGAAGTTCTTATCAAGAGACCAGTATTGAAAAGCTGGAGTGTTAAAGCCTGAAGGATTGGCCATTCCATTCCTGGTGCAGAGGATTGAGGCCTGCCAACCAGTGCTCTCCACCACAAGAGACTCGGGTACCCCTGGGCGCCATTCCATTCCCACCTTGGAGGACTGAGGCCTGCTGACTGGTCTGCTCCACCCCAGAGGCCTGGGTACCCCTGGGCACCATTCCGTTCCCAGCACAGAGGACTGAGGTCTGCCAACCGGCCTGCTCCACCCCGGAGACTCAGGTACCCCCAGGCACCATTCCTTTATAGTCGCAGAGGACTGAAGTCTGCCGACCAGCCCATTCCACCCCAGAGACTCGGGTAAACTTGGGCACCATTCCATTCTCAGCACAGAGGATTGAGGCCTGCCAACTGATCTGCTCCACCATGGAGACTCAGGTAACGATGGGCGCCATTCCGTATCTGGTTTGGAGGCCTGAGGACTGCTGACTGGCCCGCTCCACCCTGGAGCCTTGCAAAGAGGACTTGGGTACCCACAGGCACCATTACCACACTGGAAGATTGAGGCCTGCTAGCTGGCCCCAAACCACCCTGGAGCTGCATTGTGAGGACACAGGCTGCAAAGGAGCCAGAGCCATTTCCTGCGTCACTCCACACCAGAGCTGCACCGAGAGACCAGGCAAGATTAAAAAAAAGAGGAGTCTAACTTCTATTTTGCCATCTACTCCTAGATCTCTCTATTCACCGCTTGTCCCACACCATCTTGCATCTTCTGGTCATAAGCAATACCCAGAAGTAAAAGGCTCTTAGGCTGAACTATTTCTTCTCCTATACTATTAGAAGACGGTATGCAAAGTCTCCATAGGTCTTACAGCATACAGTTGGTACTGCTTTCTATATGTCCTTTTATCCTCTATTACCCACTGGCATATATGACGTACTCGAGTCTAGGTGAGCTTCATAAACCTGCTGACGCTACTTCACTCTCCTCCTGTCTCACTCCCTCCCTGATCTCCTAGTGACCTTTTGTCCCCAAAGGATTCTGGGGGTACATTTATGATCTACATGTTTTATATACATTGCTGATTAATTCTAAATTTTGGCATATGGACATAGACATAACTCATGAGCTTAAAGTCTTCAGATTCAAAGTTAACAAAACTTTTCATTTTATTTACTGTGTGTAATACTGATATTGGCACTGACTATATTATAGTAACAAAGATAATGAGGTTGTTCTGCTCAAATTCCTCCCATGATGTGTTAGAACTGAGAACTCAGAAGGGTCATTACAGATTCAAGGAGGACACGTCAGAAAGGTGCCACATACAAAGGGCCCCAGATAATAGAAAGAAAGAGACCTTCAACAAACATTGCCCTGTCATAAAACAAAGAATCAAACAAATAGCATTAGTAAAAACAAGAGTAAAAATGAGAATATATACAAAGAATCAGACACAAATATCACCACCACAGAGAAATTCAGAGAAAAGGGAAATAACGCGAACTGAAACTCAAGCACCAGGACTATCGTAGATGGTAACTAAAGCACATCTAATAAAATGGAAATCAGAACTCATCTCTGTGATCAAAACAGAGATACTGTCCAGAGTGAAAGACATCATTAAAGAAGAGATCAGCAGGATGATAGAATCCAAGATAGCAGAAGCAATGGAACCTTTTAAACAGCTTCAAGCAGATCTCCAGGGAATGATGAAGGAGAATAAAAGCTTGCAAAGTAGGATGAATGAAACAGAGAACTGAATCTCAGACCTACAGGACAGCATAGAAGCTAACAAGCAGGAAAGATATAATCTATGGAAAAGAGCAAGGGACTATGAAAAAATCAATCCAACAGCTTCTAGATGACTCAAAGAAAAATGATATAGGACTGGAGTCACTGAGGAAGCAGGAGACAGTGTAAAATGCATGAAAAAGCTATTGTCAGAGATAACAACAGAAAACTTCACAGGAAAAGAAATGGACATAAAGATAAATGAGGCCTATCAGACTCCAATCACCATGACATAAAAATATTTACACCTAGACATATAATTATCAAGGTGCCAGATGCACAACAAAAGAATGAAATACTGAAAGCAGTGAGAGAAAGGAAGAAAATCACCTACAAAGGGAAGTCCATTAGGATCACAGCAGACTTTTCAGCACAAACACTCAACACAAAATGAGCATGGAGGGAAGTATTTCAAGCATTGCAGGAAAACAACCTCCAACCTAGACGGTTGTATCCTGCAAAGCTATCTTTCAGAATGGATGGGGAAATAAGATACTTCATGATAAAGAACACATGAAAAACTTCCCAAATATGAAACCTGCACTCCAAAATATTCTAAAGAGCATCTTGGAAAGAAACACAGAAAATTCCATACCCACGAGACCCAAGAGAGTGATTTCATTGGGGCAAACAAGAAACTAAATAGAAAAGGGGAAAAGCAAGGAAGAAAAAAACAAAGAACAGGGAAACACGGCAGCTCTGAATATGTCCATATGAGTCATAACCATTAATGTCAATGGACTCAATGGGCCAATTAAAAGACACAAACTAGCAGATTGGATCAAGAAGCAAGATCCTGCAATCTCCTGCAAGCAGGAACAAACCTAATTCAGAAGGAAACGCATTGGCTGAAAATAAAAGGTTGTAAAACAATCCTCCATGCCTCAGAAAAGTGCAAAAAAGCAGGAGTGGCTATCTTGTTTGCAGATAAAATAGATTTCACACCCAAACTGATCAAGAGAGATAAAGACGGTCACTATATTCTCATAAAGGTATCTATGCAAGAAAAAGAAATAACAATCAGGGCTGGAGGGTTACCTCAGTGGTTCTGGTGCCTGCCTCGCAAGTGCAAGGTCCTGAGTTCGATCCCCAGCAACCACATACAATGCTAGGCATAGAGACTCACGCCAACAAGCCACCAATACCACATACAACAGTGCCGGGCATGGTGGTTCACGCCTGTAATCCCAGCACTGGGGAGGCAGAAACAGGAGGATTGCTGAGTTTGAGGCTTGCCTGGGCTCCATAGTGAGATCAGAGCCAGCCTTAACTAAAAAGCAAGACCCTGTCTCAAAAAAAAAAAAAAGAAATAATCATAAACATATATGCAACAAACTCTAACACACCCAAGTATAAAAAAAATTACTGGACATGAAAAGCCACTTAACCAAGAATACAATAGTAGTAGGGGAATTTAATACTCCACTGTCAAAAACTGACAGATCAACTGGACAAAGAATCAGTAAGGCAATACTTGAGCTAAACCAAACTTTTGAGCAAATGGACTTATTAGATGCCTACAGAATTTTTTAACCTACAAAGTGAGAATATACCTTCTTCTCAGCTGCTCATGGATCATTCTCCAAATAGTTCACATTCTAGTCCATAGAACAGGCTAAAGTAAATGCAAAGGATTCAAAGGTATGTCCTGCATATTGTCAGACCATAGTGCCTTGAAACTGGAGCTGAATAGCAAGAAATTCCAAGATTCTCACAAAAAACATGGAAATTGAACAACAATCTGTTGACCAACCAATGGGCCACAAAAGAAATTAAAGAAGAAATTAAGCAGTTTCTACAACTAAACGACAACCCCAGCACAACATACAGGAATTTATGGGACACAATGAAAGCAGTTCTACGAGGGAAATTCATAGCAGTGAATGCCTACACTTAGAAAATAGAGCAAACTGAAATAAACAATCTAATGATGAACCTCAGACAATTAGAAAAAGAGGACCAAAACAAACCCAAAGCACATACTAGAGAGGAAATTATAAGGATCAGAGCAGAAATTAATGCAATGGTGACAAAGAGAACAATACAAAGAATCAATGAATGAAAGAGTTGGTTTTTTGAAAGGATAAATAAAATCGACAGGCCCCTAGCCAACCTTATCAAACAAAGGAAGGAAAAGGCTCAAATCCATTCTATAAAGGATGAAAAGGGGGAAATCAGCACAGATCCAGAAGTCCAAAGGATAATAAACACATACTTTGAAAATCTGTACTCCAAGAATATGGAAAATGTTGAAGAAATGGATAGATTCCTAGACACATGTGAACTTCCAAAGCTGAATGAAGAGGATATAAAAATGTTAATCAACCCTATGTCAATCTGGGAAATTGAAAATGTAATAAGAAACCTAGCAACAAAGAAAAGCCCTGGTCCTGATGGCTTCACTGCTGAGTTCTACAAAACTTTTAAAGAAGAGTTAATACCAGTACTTCTCAATCTTTTTAATGAAATTGAAAAGGAAGGCATACTCCCCAAATCATTCCTTGAAGCAACCATCACCTTGATTCCCAAGGCACGGAAAGGTCTCACGGAAAAAGAAAACTACAGGCCAATCTCTCTAGTGAACATTGAGGAAAAAAATCCTCAATAAAATACTGGCAAACAGAATACAGAAAGTTATCAAGAAAATCATACACCCTGATCAAGTCGAATTTATCCCAGGGGTGCAATGCTGCTTCAACATATGTAAATCAGTCAATGTAATACATTATATTAGTGGACTCAAGGATAAAAAACATATGATTTTTTTTCAATAGATGCTGAAAAAGCATTTGACAAAATCCAACACCCATTTATGATTAATACCCTACAGAGAATCAGAATCGATGGACTTTATCTCAATTTAATGCAAGCTATTTATGAGAAACCAACAGCCAGCTTCATACTTAATGGGCTAAAACTGAAACTTTTTACACTAAGGTCAGGAATGAGACATGGATGCCCATTGTCACCACTCTTGTTCAATATAGTGCTGGAAATATTAGCCATAGCAATCAGGCAGGACAAAGATATAAAAGGAATAAAGATAGGAAAGGAAGAAGTTAAACTATCATTATTTGCTATTGATATGATACTCTATCTAGAGGATCCTAAAAACTCCAGCAAAAGACTGCTAGACTTAATTTCCAAATTTGTAGTGTTGCTGGATACAGGTCAATGCTCATTACTCAACAGCCTTTGTCTACACAACCAACAGACTCACTGAAAGAGAAATTGGGGAGTCAATCCCTTTCACAGTAGGACCCAGAAAAATGATATATCTAGGAATCAACCTAACAAAGGAAGTGAAAGATCTCTACTCTGAAAACTATAGGACTCTGAAAACTGAGATAAAGGAGATCAGAAAATGAAAAGATATCCCTTGTTCCTGGGTAGGGAGATCCCACATCGTCAAAATGGCAAACTTCCACAACTACTATACAGATTCAATGCAATTCCACTTGAAATTCCAATGGTATAATTCACAGAGCTAGAGAAAATAATACAAAACTTCATCTGGAACCACAAGAAACCTAGAATAGCAAAAGCAATTCTAAGCAACCACGACATGGTAGGGTTATTACAATCCCCAATTTAAAACTCTACTATGAAACCACTGTGATAAAAACTGCACGGTACTGGTAAAGTAACAGACACGAGGACCAGTGGAATAGATCAGAACATCCAGAAACAACCTCAGATACACTAAGCAACTTTATCCTTGACAAAGGTGCCAAACATCCCCATTAGAAGAAAGACAGTCTGTTTAACCAATGGTGCTAGAAAAACTGGGCTTTAACCTACGAAAAGCTAAAGTTAGTCCGATCCCTTTCACCATGCACAAAACTAAACTCACAATGGATTCAAGACTTAAACATTAAAACAGAAACAATAAGCCTGCTGGAAAATAGGTAAAACTTTTGGGGACATTGGCTTAGGTAGAGACTTTATGAATAAAACCTCTATAGCACAAGAACTAGCAGAAAGATTCAACAAATGGGATCTCATCCTATTGAAAAGCTTCCACACAGCCATAGAAGTTGCTGGCACTGCTAAAAACTTTACTAGGTGTTTATCAGAAAAAGGGCTATTATCTACAATATATAAAAAACTTAAACAGATCAGCCTCCCCGAGTTCAAAGACCCAATTCAAAAATGGGCATCTGAAATGAACAGGCACTTCTCAGAGGCAGAAGTCAAAGCATCTATGAAGCATATGAAGAAATGCTCAACATCACTGGTCATTCGAGAGATGCAAATGAAAACAACACTGAGATTTCATCTCACTCCACAAAGAATGGCCATTATTACAAAATCAACCAACAATAAATGTTGGTGAGGTTGTGGGGAGAAAGGAACCCTTCTCCACTGTTGGTGGGATTGCACCTTTTGCCGCCATTGTGGAGATCTGTGTGGAGATTTCTCAGAAAACTAGGACTAGGGTTCCCATTTGACCCTGCTATCCCCGTGCTAGGAATATACCCAAAAGAATTTAAAAAATCACATTGGAAACACAGATGTACACCCTTCATAGCAGCTCAGTTTGCGATAGCTCAATCTTGGAAACAACCGAAATGCCCATCAACTGGAGAGTGGATGAAGAAGATGTGTTTTTTTTTTTTTAATAAAATGGAGTAGTATTCTGCCATAAAGAATGACAAGATTGATTCATTTATGTGCAAATGTATACACGTGGAGGACACACTAATAAGTGAAACCAATAGATCACAGATAGGCAAATACCAGATCTTCTCTTTGATGTGAACAGCTGTAGATGCAAATGAGCACTTGAAAATATGACAGTTTTTGTAGAGTGGGAATTTTCCATCGGAAATTTGGTATGGGAATGTAATGATGGGAAGGAATAAATATGATTTGGAAAGAAAATAAAAGAGCATGTATATAGGGCATGGGAAGCTCTGGGTGGATAGGGATATGGGTAAAAATGAGAATTATCTTGTGTCATATACTGGTACAAGTTCCCCAATGTTATATGTGATTGTGAGATGTGTATAAATTGTACCAATAAACAATTCAATTTAAAAAAATATCCTGAAGGTTCTCCTCAGAACCTGAATAGTATGTGGTAGAGGTTAGGAGATGGTTTCCAAGGTAAACATGGAGACTGGAGCTCATTTTTTTTTTTTCTTTTGAGACAGGGTCTCGCTTTGTAGTTCAGGCTGGCCCTGAGCTCACTATGGTGCCCAGGCAAGGTGCCGCGAACTCAGCAATCCTCCTGTCTCTGCCTCTGGAGCTCATTTTTAAACATCACAACAGATCCATGCTTCATTTCCCCTGAATGCCATCTAGATGACATGTGACCTTCGAGTGCGTCTTCTACAATGGAGGGTATGAAATTCCTGAGCTAATTTCATTGAGTTTCTCTTACTCAAGTTGATACATCTGTCAACCATCACAGCCTCTCAATCCAGAGCTAATTATAGATAAGTAGAGAATAGGAATTGCTCAGCTCTTTTGCGGCCACCTATCTCAGATTGCTCTATCAATTTTAAACAACCATTTGGAACTCAGGCTTCTAACCTCTACCTTGACATGTAGTGTTTTAAGAAAACTTGGATATTCTCAAAAGAAATACTGGTTATTTATCATTTTAATTTCTTTGAAACTCAGGACGTTAGTAGTGAGGAGCTGCACTTGCCCTTATAAGGAGTGAGTCATATTCCTTTTTGCCTGATGAAGTCCTCTGCCTTTAAAATTCCTCAAAACTTGGTAGTAGGAGATGGCAGCCACTCCCTTTTGTACAGAATGGGCCACACCCCCTGTTGCCTGAGGAAAAGCCCTAATTCACTGTCTGTTCTTTTAATTCTTATTGATATGGCTAGCCACTCAACTCTGTCTCAGGACCTTCCCCAGCTAGCCACCTTACTCATAAGCTTACTAAACAAACTTCTTTCTTTCTTTCTT
This sequence comes from Thryonomys swinderianus, assembly GCA_004025085.1. NCBI lineage: Eukaryota > Metazoa > Chordata > Mammalia > Rodentia > Thryonomyidae > Thryonomys > Thryonomys swinderianus. Next base: position 4,367 of record PVIC010042848.1, on the reverse strand, counting down.
TCTTTCTTTCTTTCTTTCTTTCTTTCTTTCTTTCTTTCTTTCTTTCTTTCTTTCACACACCATATTCTACATCATTGGGCAGAGATAAAGAAGGTAATGAAGGAGAGGAGAGGGGATGGTAGAAAGCTTCTGATGGCAGAGGTGAGGAAAGGCTGAGAGTTGAGCAGCATATGGCATGGGGATGCATTATCAGTGAGCTCTATTTAAAATCTAATTTGAATTAGATTCAAGTATAACTTGGTTGTGAGGAACAATTTGGGTAATAGTAAGAGGATTGGCAGTAACTTGACTGAAAATGTAAAAGTCTATACATAAGGAAATTTGTGCCACTTGGCATTGTGCTGGATAAATATGTTAAAAGTCTTAAAGACTTTGAAAGTTGAAAGACTTGTTTTCGGGTTATTGATTATTATATGTTAAAATGTTATAGAAGAAAATGAGGTTTTTTTGTTTTATTATAGATAAATTATTGGGGGCTGAAGAATTTATTTTTCTCCATCTATTTCAGCCCTGGAAGCACATTAGGGCTGCCCCTATTGATTACTCTTTCCACCCACTTGAGGTCAAAAATCACCCTGGAGTTATCTCTTCCTTGTCTCTTCATCCCATTCCCTTGAGCTTGGCACCATTCTAGGAGCATTCTTATGTAACCCCAGCCCAAAGCACATGTGGCTTTCTTTTGTCTCTCATTTTTTGATCCCAAAAGGCTGATTTATCCACATGGTGTACAGTGTCCCTTTTCTGTCATCCAGCACCATTTCTCCATTTGTGACCTTCAATAACTGTCTGCTTTTCTCTCACCATCATGTGTGATTTGCAATTCTTTGCTTGCTGAACACAAGAGATTGGAATTTATCTGTTCCATCGGTTGCACCATTACAATTTGATCTCTTCCCCTCCCTTTTGTTAAAGGAAACAAAACTAAGGCAAGTCTTCTAATGGTCAGATGGCCAAATAGAAATTTCCCTTTGTAAAGTTAGTAGGATATCTTGGCAAGTGGAAGAGAAAACAAGAGAGAAATGGGTTTCCCCTTGTTTCTGAGTATTCTCGGTATAACAATGGCCACCAGTAAGAGACCAGTATCCCACAACTCATGAGGGCCAGGTCAAGGGAACAGTTCAGAACAGAAAGAACCTAGAAACAACCATCCCCAAATGCAGTAATACTGGTGATAACATTTTCAGACTGATAGGTAGATAGAAGACAATTGGAAGGTCCTCTGGAGGAGACCTAGAGACTCACTCAGCTTCTAGGAGATCACTGCCTGGATCAGAAAACAGAGTGGCACTGTGTGGAAGGATGGTCATAAGAAGGGTGGCCTTATAGATAAGTCACCTCACAAAGGCCTCTCAGATTTTGAAACAAGCATTAGGTTGATTCATTGGACTTGACCATTGGAGGCTGAAAGGTTTATTTACACAAGTACAGAGAAGCATGTCAGGATTCTGGGATCCAGACTTCAGTCCTCTTCCCAGAGGCAAGGCAGTAACGTTTAAGCCTGGGGAGGGGATAGAGCTTGAGCTGCGGAACAGAATTGAGGCAGGAGACAGGGGCATGGGAAACTGGTTGGGGAAGTGAGTGTGATCTGTCAATTATGATAGACAGTGAAATAGGAAATATTCAAAGAAACGGTGGTAGGGGAAAGTAATGAGGGGAAAGAATAAATATGACTTGAAAAGAAAAGAAATAACATGTATATAGTGGGTGGGGGTTTGTGGAATGGGTAGGGACATGGGTAAAACTGAGAATTAACTCGTGTCATATACTGGTACAAATTCTCCAATGTTGCGTGTGATTGTGAGTGTGATTGTGGTACATAAAATGTACCAATAAAGAATTCAATTAAAACAAAGTACCAGGACATGTGCAGAACATTTCCCAGAACCCTGCTCATGGAGCCAATTTGAGGTGTTATTTCCAGTTCTTCTCATGAGAACTCAAGAAAGTTTTGAGTAGGACTGCCAAGACCTCACATCAGCTTGAGGAGTTGGAGATAAATGGCAGCTGCCATCAAGAGAGGGAGGGAGTCACTGTTAACTCTTTCAGTAATCAACCCTGTTGTTTGCAGGGCATATCTCTTTTCTTACCTTTAGTTGTTCCAAGTGTGCCCTGGAGAACATGTTTCTTTTCATACAAATTTTCATAATAAATGTAGAATATTATCTGTTGCACTTGACAATTTCGTTGTTTAGGACAGAAAATACCTAGAAACCAAATCAAAGGTGCCTCCCACAATCCAAAAGCCAGTAACAAATTGATGGATGGAATTAGGAAGTTAATTTGCTTTATATTCAGAATACAATTTAGGCTGATGGGGGGGGTGGAGCTAACAAGGAGGTGGGGACTGGATGTGGATTTGCCATGACCAGTGCAGTTTGGGAACAGAAGAGGTCCAAAGGAAACAGAGCCTGGACATGGAGTGATTCCAGGGGTTTGTAACTTGCTTGGAAGTGGTTTTTCTATCTTGAAGCCCAACTCTGTCCAGCATAGAAGCAATTCAACCTTCCCCTTATCCCTGGTAAGAACCCCTAGAACAAAAGTACCCCTCTTTTAATCATCTGCCTAATATTGCCTCAAAAGGCATGGGGACTGGACTCCCTCTAGACTCTCTGGCTATGACCTTTGTTGGTGATGGGGTCAAGACAGTGGAACTGAGCAAGTAAATGCTGATTAATGATAGGAGCTCAGGGGAGCTACGCGGTCTCAGCTGACGGGTGCCATCTGTTTCTGGCAGACTGAAGGCTGCCTACAGGCCCATTGTATCCCGGGAGCGGCACTGACTCAGCTGCAGGGTACCTTCTGTTTCCAGCGGACTGAAGGCCGCCCACCGGCCCACTGTATCCCTGGAGCGGCGTGGACTCGGCTGCCAGGTGCCATCCGGACTGAAGGCCGCCCACCGGCCCACTGTATCCCAGGAGCTGCGTGGACTCGGCTGCTGGGTGCCATCTATTTCCAGTGGATTGAAGGCCGCTCACAGGCACACTGTATCCCGGGAGCAGTGCAGACTCGGCTACCGGGCGCCATCAATTTCTGGTGGACTGAAGCCTGCCCAGCTGCCCACTGTGTCCCGGAGCTGTGCAGTGAGGAGTCAGGTATGGACCCTGGGTGCCAGCTGCACCACGGAGGGTCGAGGGCCTCCACGCAGCCCCAACCCCACACCGGAGCTGTGAGCTGCTTTGTGAGGACCCAGGTCCTAGAGGAGCTGGAGCAATCTCCTGCATCCCTCCAAAGGAAGTGTGCTCCTGGAGCCGCAATGAGGGACCAGGCAGGATAAAAAAAGGGGGAATCTAGCTTCTATTTTGCCATCTACCCCTAGATCCCCCTATTCACGTCTTGTCCCCACACACTCTCCTATCTTCCTGTCAGAAGCAATACCCAGAAGTAAAAGATTCTTAGGCTGCCCTATTTCTTGTTCTGTACTATTATAAGAAGCTGTGCAAAGCCTCCAACTCTCTTACAGCATACAGTTGGTACTGTGGTACATATGCCCTTTTATCCTGTAGTACCCGCTGGCATATATGAGGTTCTAGGGTAAGGGTGATCTTCCTAAATCTGTTAACCCTATTTCATTCTCCTCCTGTCTCCCTACCTCCCTGATTCCCCAGTGACCTTTTATCCCCAATGGGTTTGGGGGCTACATTTACGATCTGTATGTTGTATACACATTGCTGATTAATTCTAAATTATGGCATATGGACATAGAGGTAACTCTTAAGCTCAAAATCACCAGAATTGAATTTAACAAAACTTTTTATCTTATTTACTGTGTTTAATACTGATATTGACATTGATTGTATTATGGTAACAAACATAATGTGATTGTTCTGCTCAAATACCTCCCATGATGTGTCAGAACTGAGAACTCTCAAGGGTCATCAGAGATTCAAGGAGGACACCCCAGGAAAGTGCCACATCCAAAGGGCCCCAGATAATAGAAAGAGACCTGCAATAAACATTGCCCTGTCATCAGACAAAGAAAAGCATTAATAACAACGAAAGAATAGAAATGAGAAAATATACAAAAAACCAGACACAAAGATCACCACCACAGGGAAATTCAGAGAAAAGGGAATAGGGCAAACTGAAACTCAAACACCAGGACTCTTGGAGATGGTAACTAAAGTGAATCTAGTAAAATGAAAATCAGAACTCATCTCTGAGATCAAAACAGAGATACTGTCCTCAGTGAAAGACATCATTAAAGAAGAGATCAGCGAGATGATAGAATCCAAGATAGAAGAAGCAATGGAACCTTTTAAACAGCTTCAAGCAGAGCTCCAGAGAATAAGGAAGGAGAACGAAAGCTTGAGCAGTAGGATGAATGAAGCAGAGAACCGAATCTCAGACCTAGAGGACAGCATAGCAGC
>PVIC010042847.1:0-15653 GCA_004025085.1 Thryonomys swinderianus | reverse complement strand
GTGATGAGGGGAAGGAATAAATATGATACAGAAAGAAAATAAAAGAGCATGTATAAAGGGGGGAGGAGGGGGGAGTGGGTAGGGATATGGGTAAAAATAAGAATTAACTTGTGGCATATACTGGTACAAATTTCCCAATGTTATATGTGATTTTGAGATGTATATAAATTGTACCAATAAAGAATTCAATTAAAAAAAATAAGATCATGAATATCTCACAGACATTAAAAAATAATGAGATATTATGAATGACTTCAGACCAGTAATTATGACTATCCAAATGAAATAGAGAACTTTTAAAGCAACAAAATTTTATGGAAGAAATAGGAAATGTGAATATTCATATTTCTATCAAAGCTGAATCTATAGCTAAAAACTTTAAGACAAAGAAAAATCACAGCTCCCACAAAACACTCAGGACAATAAATCATTCCAATTACTCTCCACAGAGGCCAGGGAGGCTAGGGAATAAATTTTATGGCAAATGTAGATTAAAAACAAAAAACAAAGATAAATTTCTTCACGAATATCATATTAATATTCATTGGCTTATGATGAAAATATTTTACTTCAGATTCAATAGAGATAAAAATTGTTCCTAAATCTTTTCTATTTTTCTTTTTCTCTTTTTTAGCACACAAATGTATTTTTCCTTCTTGAGATCAGGATTATAGCTACCAAACGTATGATGTCAGTTGATTTCTCCTTTAATCTTTTAAATTTGTGACAGTCTTAAAAACACTCCCAAAGGACCTCTGCGGCAACACAGGAGAGATTGATGTTGTGGTCTCCAAAGAAGCAAGAAATCAAAAAGAAATGTTTGTATGAAAACATTAGTAAGTTATATTTGACAATCTTCAGATGGATTTGCAAGAAGTTCCGTTTTTTCCCTACTGATTTCCAGCTACCATTTTGTGACACAGTATGAATCTATGGACTAATTAAACCTCGCATTCAACTGGCTGCTGAGCTGAACTGAAGTTCACACTTTTTTGCAATTCTTTCATCCTGCCTGGCTCCCATCTCAACAGTGGGCACATGTTTACACTGGCACTCACTTGCTCACCACCAGAAGTGCTGGAAATCACACTTAAAGACAGGAACTCTGGATTAACTAGAAGCCACTGATTCTAATATGTTGAAAGTTACTGTCTGGATAAATCAGATCCCTCTATCCATTAATTCCTGAAACCCTTAATATCTCTAATCTTTATAGCAAAATACATATTGCTCACTACTCACTACACTTTTATAATCTGGATTTAATAAGTCTATTTGATTTAAAAGGCTTAGGATTTTATGTATGCCATCTATTTTACAAGAAACAAGAAAACTAACCAGAGGGATATAATCTACTATATTTATCTCAGAAAATGTGAAACTAATTAAAATTTCTTTGTTAGCATCAGTTAAAAATGCTTTGTTTTCCTCTGAGATTTATAAGGTACTACACATTGGATTAAGAGAAACAGATTCTCTTTAAAGTGACTATGAAAGCATCCATTGGTTGGAACTGATAGGTAAAAAATCTAGACTCAGAAAACAGTGGAGTAGCAATCAGTACAAAGCTGGACAAACAAGGGGACTTAATAAATACCTTATTCCCATTACATCTTACAATTTGTTGGAATGTAGTAAGATGTGATTTATTAGTACATTTCTGAAACAAACATACCACCATGTACTGCATTGTTACTTTTGATCAATAACAATATATATCTATATCTATGTATATAGATAGATAGATATAGAGAGATTACTGAAGGATTATAATGGAGCTGAAATATCCCTATTGTTTAGTAATTTTGTAGCCTTTGTAATGATGTAGCAAAATAATTTCCACACCTGTCAGAGGGGATGCTGGGATAAACAAACCTAGTATATTTGCAGGTCTAGAAGATACAGCACTATGCTTATGCACAACATATATCACAATTAGGTTACCGGCCTATGAATTTACTATGTTATATGTTTTATCATTATTTTAGATTGTTCTCTTTCTACTTATTTTTAAAAACTAGTTTGTGGTAAAATAGAGGATTGTGCTAACCCAGGAGCAGCTTCATGAATTTCACAATTACTGTATTGCTTGACGGTATCAAGAGACTGTGCTGAGTGAGTGGTACCTGCTAGCTTTGTGTGAAGTCAGTTCAGTGTGAAAATATCCAGAAACATGTTCCTCAAAACATATCTGTGACTCTGTGTCTGTGTCTATGTGTGCGTGTGCACACCATGCATCATACTGCCGTCTCCTTCCTCGTCATAGCTAAATAACCAAAGAAAAGCATTAATCCACTAAGTTTAAATTATGATGTTGCATAAATTGCAATGTTTCACTATAATGCTGGGGGTGGGTAACAAGAAATACTCTAAAATTTCAAGTACTTCCTAACCTGCAAACTAAAAGAGTACTATATTCCAAATTTAAAAAAAAAATAAAGTAGATGAGTAAATATATATGTTACCTTCTCAGAAAAATACTTTTAATTGTTTCAAGTACTTCCCTAACCTGCAAACTAAGAGAGTACTATATTCCAAATTTAAAAAAATAAAGTAGATGAGTAAATATGTATGTTACCTTCTCAGAAAAATACTTTTGTGTGTGTGTGTGTGTGTGTGTGATTGTTAACGAAGATACAGAACAAAACTTGTTATTAGGAGGAGTTGGTAAAGAGGAAGAAATGGAGAGATGTTGGTCAGAAGATACAGAGTGGTAAATGTATAGGACTAACAAGTCTAGAGATCCAATGAACAACTTGAGGATTGTGGGTAATGAAAAGGTACTATATTTGGGATTTAAGCTGCAAAACAAAACAAAGTGAGTAACTTCATAACAAAGTGAGTACAGTAGATGAGGGTTATTTTAATTTAACATAGTAAACATTTTACTATCTCTTTGTATATATAGAGAGACATACTTTATATGTGTATATTGTAACATATCGTACACCTTAAATATACATAACATTTATTGTAAAGTCAGACAAAAATTGTTTAACCACAGTGAAAAAGTGGTTCTGTATGATTTAGTTATCGCATTGTGGCCTTCCTATTAAACTGTCTGAGTTTAATATGACCCACAGGACAGTGTCAGCCTTCCACACACATTTGTGTGGCAACTTCCAGGAGTGAAGGATGCAGACCTCTATCTCTCCTCCCCAGCCATTGCCTAAAAGTTAATACTAATGGGTACACAGAGGAATTCAAATGGCCAAGTAGCCAAGTAGGACTCGACCTACATTTGGAACTGATACCTCAACCCTACCTGGTCTCCCCACTTCTGGGATGAACTCTGCAATGCTTTCCAACCTCTCTACAGCTCCCATCGCCTCAGTGGGCCACCCTGACACTTACCATGTGCCATCTTCTCGGGTCTTAAGACCGCTGGCAAAGGAGAGGCTCCTTAGGCCAAGACCAAGTCTGCCCACCTATGCAGCATTGGACACCAGGGGCATAATCACAAAACCTGCACACACCATCGAGGTCAAACTCAGAACAGTGTGGAAATGTGGTGTTGGCTGCAACTGGAAAAGCTCAGACTAATGGGACCCGGGCAGGTCCTGGGAGGAGCAGGAAGCACAGCGAACACCTTGCTTGCCTGTGGGAGAAGAGAACCGTGTGTCCCTCCTTGCACATAGCCGGGTTACATAGCAAGACAAGCGTGCCCCTCTCAGCGCCAAGCGGGCTTTGCCCAGGGAACATAGTGAAAAGTTAGGTCAGGGCTGATGTGACCCCAAGAGTGAATTCTCACGGCGTCTAGTTTGAGCTGCTACAGCACAGTGCCGTCGACTGGGAGCTTGAATGCCTGTTGCATTTATTTCTCACATTTTTGGTAGGTCCAGAAGGCTGAGATCAAAGTGCTGCATGGCCCGGTCCAGTTTGAGGATTCCCTCCGCCTCCCCGCCAGCCTCTCCTCACAGTGTCCTTGCGTGAAGGAGAGCGAGGACCAAAAGCAAGCTTCTCTGCCTCTCCTTGGGGGGACTCTACCTTCCTCATCTGCGATCCCCCAAAACAAAGCCCTCGGTATTCTTACACTCAGGGTCAGGATTTCAGCACAGGGATTTGGAAGCACGCGTTCAGTCCACATGCACTTATGAGAACTCAGGGTAGCTCAGTAACTGGATTTCTATCTGGTCCTAATTCTACTCATTTTTGTAGAATGATTTTTACCAAACATTCCTATGCTCTGTATTTGAGAATTTTGTTGCTTTGAAATTTGGGTTATGTAATCTAAACAGCTTATTTTACATTATTTGCACAAAAATTCCATTGTTACACATTTACAATCTGCGGCAAACTCCAAATAACAGCAAAAAGTACTTTCACAAAGAATCAGAGGTAAAAGAAGGTTGAGTGCAGTTCTAAAAATGACTGCATCTATCTAGGCCACATCTGACCCTGTAGAAACACAGACCCTCATTTCTGTGTGGTGAGAGATGTGCTTTTAATGGAGATTAGGGCAGGAAGAAATGACCCTTTGAGAACTTCTCAGGCTCCCTGGCTCAGTGCTGTAAAAGTTTTAACTTCTCACCAGATTTTCCTCACTTTGCCTGGGACCTAGGTCATTGTAGCAATGAAATTAAGACACCAGTGAAGATAAGTACATTCTGTGTCCTGTAAATACATTTGATAACATTCATTGTGAATTTAAAGACCATACATTTCACCATTTACTAAAGTTTACAACTACAAACCTGCTATTTAAAAAAAATAAAATTGTGAATTGTTTGATCACATGAAAAGACAAAGCCAATTTACAGTTTGTACGGTGTGTGTCAGGCCTGCAAGTTTTCAGAACTCTTCCTGTGAGCAGTGTAAGACGTCGTGTAAAGATGAGACAGCGTTAGGTGGAGGCAAAGAAATCAACCTGCATTTCTTATAGTCTTAAAATTTCCAGCGTGAAGCAATTCTCAACTTCAAACCTGTATATGATAGTTAAGAAGACAAGGCTGACGCTAGTACAGCAGACAAAATTCACACTGGTGATGCATGCAGAGTTCGGTAGGTCCTCTTTCCGAAAATGCAGCGTGACTTCTATGAAACCCATGCTAAGCATCTAAGAATACAGAGAAGGTGAGGCCACCACAGATTGATTATAAAGAAGATGGCAACATGAAAAAGGTATGGCCAGGATCTTAGATAAGGCATAAGATTTGGAGAAGGAAAAAGAACGAGCATCACGATGTGAAGAAAGTTGTGGCTCTCTGAACAGCTGCTATGTGTGAACTGCCCAAGAACACCAGCCTGAACAAAAGGTTGCTCAAAGTCCGGGTTTCTACCCTGGAAGGCTGGACTGCAGGAAGAGGGAGATGCATAAACATCGGCAGTCCTAAGACAGTCGACTGTGTGGTCATCAGACACTAAATGGTGGCCTTGTACAAGACAGTCACCTCCTTGTCAGATAGGGACACCAGAACTCCTATTTCACACAGTCTCTGTGAATATCAGAGTCACTCAGTCTGTTAGGGCCTGCCACATAACAACCAAGTCAGTGTATCTTAGCTTATATTGGCTCTTATATTTTCCTGAAAAGAGATTGGATAATCTAATAGATTTAAGAAGAAATATGAAATAAAAATGCAAGGGATTCTTTTTACACAACCTCCCAGAGACTCTGATATAATGGTGTGTCTTGGGAGTCACAAAGCATTCAGTTTCCTAAACTGATTAGGCCATGGACTCCTTTTGGAGAATGGAACACAGTTCACCTTCTGTGCAAGAGTTTGGAAAATGCTAGGTGTAGCGGTGCACGCCTATCATCCCAGCACTTGGGAGGGGAGGCAGGGGGATTATGGTGAGTTTGAGGCCAGCCTGGGTTACATAGCAAGAACCTGTTTCAAAAAAAAAACATTTTGGAAAAGCCTATCATATACAGTACAGGTAAATGTCCTTAAAGGCACACATGGCCTACGCTTAAAGTATGTAGTCATATTCCTAATATATGAAATCATTTAATGTTATTTATAATAGTTACTAATACGTGATAAGCATCATACTTTTAGTTTCCCTGGCAACAACCCTGTGTGGTGAAAGCCTGACATCATCACTCCTTCTTTCCACACAGAGAAACCAAGTCAGACAAGTCCATTGTCCGGTCAGCAATCTATTCAGGCACGAGCAGCTTCACACTCAAAGCTCATCTGTGAACCCACACCACACAGAGTGGTTGTTTCTCTTTGGTTTCCTATGGTCTCTCCTTCTACCCCACACTGGCCTCCATCAAGCTTTTTCCTGAAAAAAACAGAAAGTAGTTACGTGGTCAGTTTTATTCTCTGTACAAGAATAGGAAATGGCATTTGAAAGCACATATAGTAGCATTTTTTCTACAAGAGTGCAGCTCGCTGCTCAGCCTTCAGGCCTAGAAGGAGGCGGTTTCTCCAGCCCTCCTCCCAGTCCTTCTTGGGTCTCTGACAAGTGCACACATTTCCCAGCTAAGCTTCTGCCACCCTTTTCATGCTATTACTAATGTTCTACTACATATCACAGCGGAGGAAAATCTTTTCTCTAGAAGTTTAAAAATACACAAGGAAATATGTCAGTGACTGTCCTCTTCAAAGCGTGGCCCAACATTGTCTGGTACCAACCCCTGAGCTCCTCACTGATACACGATCAAGCTAGTTGTGGTAGCTCATGTTTCCCACCCAGAACTCTAGGAGACTGAGGCAGGAGGGTCGTCAATTCAAGTCCAACATGGGCAACTAAGCGACTTGCAACACACTGTCTTCAAATAAAACATAAGAAAAGGAAAAGGATGTAGGTTAGTATGAAGGTCCTGTGTTCTATCCCCAGTGCCATAAAAAGAATAAAAAGAGTTTCCATCATAGTTACAATGATACTGGTCTATAGAAGTGGGAGAGGACTGCTAGTCCTTTGCTATAGACGGTTTGATAGACATCTATCTAAAACTCAGGAAATGACCAGAAAAATACTTGTCCATTCCAGACACCTAGTCCCTTTGTAAGCCCAGTTCCTGTCTGAAACTAACTATACACAAAACATTTTTGCCATCTGGACACTGAGACTGAGTACTGCATGAAAGGAGATTAGATTTCTTTTTACTATGTTTTTTTTTCCTCTTTGTAGTTTCAGTAGTTTATCCATATAGTTTACATAATACAATGAATATTCTAGATCCAGGGAGTAATATTTAAAAACAAGGTTGTTTGAGAAAGAGGTTTAGAAGTCAAACCTTTAATCTTTTGATGCTGAGACCAGTGAAGGAACCCTGGCTTTCTATAAAATGCCCTTTAATCCACTCAGAGGATTCCGAGTGCGTCTTACAACAGACGCAGCAGGACACAGAGACTGTCTTCTGTATCTTACCGAGACTGATGGGTAGTCGCCGGAAGGAGGAAGATCAGAAAGGAGCCGCAGTGTGTGTTCCACCCTGAGAGAGAGCGGCGCGAAGGGTGCAGGTCTGTGATGTTACACAGGGCAGAGCAGGGAACCCAAACCAGTCTAGAGGGAGGAAAGGCAGAAGTAGTCCTACAAAATATTCCATTGCCCTCTGCTAGAAAAAAAACGGTTGGGGGAATTCCTTCAAAATAGCATATTAAAGCCAATTGTTTATTCTGGGAAGTTTTAATTGAGAATTCAGCATCATTCAAGACTGAAAAAATTGAGGGTCAAAATGCTTCTTCATTTATTGTTATAGAATGAGATGAATAAGATTTTAAGGAATTCCAGAAGCTCATTAGGTACATTCCACTACCAAAAAATAAAATCTGGTTTTTGTTTGGCTTTAAATTTGCTTAATTTTTTATTGGTCTGTGAGTGATTTGGCCTGTTTATTAGCTTGGAAACAGTTTGCCTATATTCATGTGCAATATACATCTCTACAAATTTTGCATATCAGCTACCTTTCTTTCTCCCATTAGCTTATTTAACAAGTACATATTATTTTTGCTTTTTTATAAAAAGTCTTTTTATGGGTACATATTAGGTATGCTTTATGATCACATTCAACACTGAGAATTTGTACCTGGACATGATTATCTCGATTCTTATTTTCTCCCATTCATCTCACTCCACATTCTAAAATTAGCATTTCCAGTTTCTTCCCAGTCTAAAACAAGGGCACAATACATGTGCTATAAAAATGCATGGGCCAGAGGATTAGCTCAGTGGTTCCAGCGCCTGCCTCGCAAGCGCAAGGTCCTGAGTTCAATCCTCAATGACCACATACAATGCTGGGCGTGGAGACTCACGCCCACCAGCCATCAATACCACATACCACAGTGCCGGGTGTGGTGGGTCACACCTGTAATCCCAGCACTCGGGAGGCAGAGGCGGAGGATTGCTGAGTTCCAGGCTTTCCTGGGCTCCATAGTGAGCTCAGGGCCAGCCTGAACTACAAAGCGAGACCCTGCCTCAAAAAAAAAAAAAAAAAAAAAATCCAAATTATTCACAAATTATATTTCATTGTATACATGGCTCAAAAACATACCAAGCTTAATCACACTAGTCTTCCTTTATACAGTATCTTTACCATAAATCCCTTATCTAAAGGGGTTTTGCTTTGAGCCCCCCTATTTTTGGACAGCTGTGTTTTCACAGAGAGAGTCCTTGACAAATTGTTTGTTGCCTTTTACTATCCAAAGTTGCTTTCTTGTTCATTCAGACTCTCATGTTCTTGTGCATGGAACCTTATGCGTTTCTTTACTTCTGCCTATAGATTCGATTTCCCTAACAATGCTTTTTATTTGGGCCATTTTGATAAATTTTGAAGGACTCAGAAGCAAACGGAAATTACATTTAACTATATTTTCCTTTTAGCAAAATCATATTTCCATGGGGTATTTAAAATATCCCTTATCCCTCCATTATTGCAACATCATCCTGCCTGTTTTTGTCACTTTTCTAGGAAAAAATCCATAGTGTCTTGTCACTCCCTTTTATTTCTGATGTAAGTCTCTCTCCCTTATCATGATAGTCAGTGTAACACACCACCCCTTGCCCCAAGTCTAATATTATTTCTCCCCTTGCCTGCCATCTTCTCTACTCCAACTCCAAGCATCTTGCTATTCTGGAAAAGTGGGGAAGGGGGAGTGGCAGCTGTATTCCTGCCTCTAAAAGGGCATTTGGGTTCTCTCTCTCTGAAATGTTCTCTGATTTCCTTATATTTCAAAAGCCACCTTCTCCTTGGAAATTTAAATTACATTCAACTTAATTTTCTCTTGCTTATTATGTTAACCACTAGCCCTCTGAAGTGCATAAATCATATCTCCAAAATTAAATTGATAATACATTCATTTAGAAAGGAAATGGAAGATCATGTAGAGTTAACAAGGGTGACCATCAGGGAGCAAGATGATTTTTTTTTTTTTTGGAGACAGGGTCTACTTTGTAGTTCAGGCTGGCTCTGAGCTCACTATGTAGCCTAGGCAAGCTGCAAACTCAGCAATCCTTTCTCTGCCTCCCGAGCGCTGGGATTACAGGCGTGAGCCACCACACCCAGCACTGTGGTATGTGGTGTTGATTGCTGGTGGGTGTGAGTATCCACGCCCAGCATTGTATGTGGTTACTGGGATCGAACTCAGGACCTTGCGCTTGTGAGGCAGGCACCAGAAACACTGAGCTAACCCTCCCGCCTGGCAAGATGATTTTTGCTGGTAGATATGGAAATTGTTTAAGTGACCATTCTTAAAATTTTTTTAAATTGAATTCTTTATTAGTACTTTTTTTTTTTTTTTGAGACAGGGTCTCGCTTTGTAGTTCAGGCTGGCCCTGAGCTCACTATGTAGCCCAGGCAAGCCTCCAACTCAGCAATCCTCCTGCCTCTGCCTCCTGAGTGCTGGGATTACAGGAGTGAGCTACCATGCCCGGCACTGTGGTATGTGGTATTGCTGGTGGGTGTGAGTCACCACACCCAGCATTGTTGTATGTGGTTACTGGGGATTGAACTCAGGACCTTGCACTTGCGAGGCAGGCACCAGAACCACTGAGCTAAATCTCCAGCCCAATTGGTACATTTTATATACAGTTCACAATCACACTCAACATTGGGGAATTTGTACTAGTATGTGACAGAAGTTAATTCTCTTTTTTACCCATATCTCTACCCACCCACAACCTCCTACCCCTTATATACATGCTATTTCTTTTTCTTTCTAAATCATATTTATTCCCCTACCACATTCCCTTTGAGTATTTCCTATTTTGCAAAATCTATCGTACATTCTAGAACTCATTTACATCTATGGGTTCTCCTACCAGAGAAAAGATACCAGAGAAAAAGATTTACATATCTGTGATTTATTTATTTTACTTATTAGTGTGTCCTCAAGGTATTTGCATGTAAATGAATGAAACTTGTCATTCTTTATGGGAGAGTAATATTCCATTTTATTAAAAAAACCACATCTTTATCCAGTCTCCAGTACCATTCTTACAATTTAAAAGCACTGGGCCAGAGATTTAGCTCAGTGGTTCCAGTGCCTCCTAACAAGCAAGTGGTTCAATCCCGGATAACCACATACAACAATACTGGGCATGGTGACTCACACCTGTAATCCCAGCACTCAAGAGGCAGAGGCAGGATTGCTGAGTTCAAGTATTGCCTGGGCTACCTAGTGAGCTCAGGGCCAGCCTGGACTACAAAACAAGACCCTGTCTCAAAAAAACAAAACAAAACTAAACTAAACTAAAAGTACTCACCTTTAGATGTAACAATCGTATTTCTGTGAATTATCTTAAAAAAATAGTTCTTCCTATGATGAATGCTAACATTAGACACATCTAAAATGTACCAATAAATTTTTATTTAAAAAGAATAAAGTTGCCGGGCATGGTGGCTCACGCCTGTAATCCCAGCACTCAGGAGGCAGACACAGGCAGATTGCTGAGTTCGAGGCTTGCCTGGGCTACATAGTGAGGTCAGAGCCAGCCTGAACTACAAAGCGAGACCCTGTCTCAAAAAAAAAAAAAAAGAATAAAATTCTAATGTGGAAAGATACAAGTACAATTTCTTCATTATCCATTGTCTGTGAGAAAGGTCTAGAACTTTCTCTTGTGGGTGGACTAAGTCATGTGACCCAGGCCCTAGTGCCCCGGTGAGATCACAGTATCTGATCTTAGCAAATCCTCACCCTGCCCTACTGTGTAAGGCGAGCGAGGTACAGTGGTCATTCACTGCCCTGGCCATGTCTTTACAAAAGCATGGGAAGGAGAAAGGCCATCACTGAACAGACCTGCTGTCAGAATCCTGGAGGAAAAGGGAAGATCAGTGGCAGGAGCAAGCAGCCAGGAGACCTGCCCCTGCCGGGCAGCAGGGACAGGGACCTGGATGGGGGCCTGGCCTTTGAGAGCTGAGAGCGACAGGGCTGCGCACTGCTGTGCCTCACACACGTGGTGCGAATGCCTTCACAGACCTCTAACTTGTGTGTAGCCACACAGTTGAACAAATTCCTCTCAGTACTAAAAGTCTATTTAAAAAACAATCTCGCCTGTTACTGAACCCAGTTCCATTCTGCAGAAGCAACTAATTTCATGCTTTTAGCAAATTTTATGGTGCTCAGTTCTGTAACACTGAACAGTTCTGCTGCTGCTCTGTAACCTACCAGTTCTGAATGCAACTTCCTACCATGGAAATCAGGGTTCTCCTCTAAAAAACCGCAGGCTCCAACGCCAGCAATAGTGTTAACTTTACTTCACCTTCTCCCGCCCTTCTCATTTAACTATGTCAAGGGTTTTACTAAAATAATTACTCTCTATTACACTATCAGAAGTAGAAAGTAATTCTTCACAAAAACATGTCATCCTCCAATGTCTCATAGTTGCCACATTGAAAACCATTAGCCTCTCCTGCCCTCTAGTCCCACACTTCTATTTCTTACTTCCTCCCTTAGTTTTTTAAATCATTTCCTAGTACATGTCTGCAATACATAGTGACTATTTTCATTATGGACACTTGGCACTCGGCATGACACAGCCCAGGTCTTTCTTATAACCTCTTCCTCTCCAACTTTCCCTCCTTTCATTTCTTGGTGCCCTTCCTATTTTTGGTGGAAACATCTTCCTGTTTCCTTTTATCTACCTTATATTTTGATTTTCACTGTATTTATACTTTGGATTTCTCACATGAGAAAAAAATATTTCAGTTGTGTGTCTGATCTATTTCACTTAAGATTATGTTTTCAGATTCCATCCATTTTCCTGAAATGACTTATTTGTCCTTCTTTATAGCAGCGTACCATTCCATTATGTGTAAATACCAAATCTTATTTATCCATTCATCTGTTGATGAACATACCGGTTACTCCCAAAATATAGCGGTTATGAATTGTGCTGCTATAAACAGTAGAATGTATATGTCACTGTAATATGATGTCTTTAAATTTTTCAGGAAAATACCTAGTAGTGGCATAGCATGGGCCAAATGGAATTTCTATTTTAGTTTTTGGCAGGATCTCATTACTGATTTTCATAGTGCTCGTATCAGCTTACACTGCCACCAAGAATATAGGGGGCTCCCTTTTCCCCCACCACCCCAACAGTATTTGTCATTATTTTTTGATGATGGTCATTCTTTCAGGAGTAAGATGGAATCTCAGCATTGTTTAAATTCGCATTTCTCTAATGGCCAGAGATGTTGAACTTTTTTTTTTTTATATTGATGGGCCATTTTCTTTTTTTTTTCTTCTACGAACTATCTATTTTCATTTAGGGGAGCCAATTTTTTAAAGTTTTTTGCTATTTGTATTTATTTATTTATTTATTTAGAGACAGGATCTCATTATCCAGTTCAGGCTGGCCTTGAACTCACTATGTAGTCCTAGCTAGCCCCAAACTCATGGTAATCCTCCTACTTCAGACTCCCAAGTCCTGAGATTAGAGGCACGTGCCACCACATCCTGCTATTTTTTTAAACGCCTAGTGTATTTTGGCTATCAGCTGACTGCAATGTAGCTGACAAAAAATTTTCCTATTCTGTAGGTTTTCTCTTTACTTGGTTGTGCCCTTCACTGTGTAAAAGCTTTTTAATTTGATACAGTCCCATTTGGTAGTGCTTAATGTTATTTCTTGTACAGTTAGGGCATTGTTCAGACAAACCTTTGCCTATGCCTGTGGTAGGAACCAGCCTATAAGCTGAGTTCAAACCTGACCAAGGGGTCGTGAAGATGATAGATAAAAAAGACAGAAATAAGTTAAAATCTGGGGCTCTGGAGCCTGTTTCCTCTCAACATGAGCTCCATGTGACTGGCGCACCTTGGCTTTATTCACTCAGACACGGCATGAGCGGTTAGAGTCCACAGGATTCATCTGTCTCCCACCTGGCACCATACTTTGGGTAAACAACTTTACCTCAGGTGTTTTTACTTTTCCCTGCAGAATGTCAGCACATTTGCATGCCCTGTTTTTAGCGCTCACCAAGGAGACCAGTTAGGTTTCCTTCTTCCCATCTGATCTCCACACCCTGTAATTTTAAGAGTTTTTTGTTTTCCAGCAGGTCAAATGTTTCTGTTTTAATATTTAGATTTTTGATCCATTCTAATTTCAGTTTAGTACCTGGTGACAGGAATGGGTCAAATAACCCAGGGCAGATGACTCTTTAAGAATGTGAACAGTCCAGTACTCTAATTTCCAAGGAGGAAATAATTTGCTCTTAATTTTTAAAATCTGATTGTTTTGTGAACTCACAGTTTCTTTGAAAAGTCTATGCATTCTTAACATGAATTGAAAATAGGACATACATTATGATCACAGTCAACAATGAGAATTTGTATCAATACATGACACATCTTGATTCTCGTTTTTGCCATAATGTATATACAAAATGTACTAATAAAATCAATTTTAAAGAAAGAGGACATATTTTCCAACCTAGATATTTTCAGGATTTTTTCTCTACTTCCTAGTAAACCATGGTTGTGAGTACCTTTTATTCTGAACATCAGAATTTTGTTCTTATATTCACTATTTGAAATTGGGTCCTACTCTCTGCTCTTCTGTCTCTTCAGTGAACATCGCCTTCTAAGGACCTCTTAGAATTGGCACTGAGCCTCAATATTTCATTTCCTTTATCTTTTCTCTATGGTTCTCTGCCAAAGAAATCTTTTTTCTATGTTTCTTAGGCATTTTGTCAATGTCACCTTTCAACACTTCCATTTCATTTTAAATTGGAGTATTGTGTTTTTTAAATCTGGGAGTTTTCTTTTCTTCTCAATATTCTCTGTATAGCATCTTGTTCTAATTTGTTCTAACCTTATGTGATTTTCTCTTATATCCCTGAGAATGTTACCTAAAGTTTTTTGTAAAGTTTTCTTCTATTCCTTCACTCTATTTACTTTCTTTTCTCTACTATGGTCTCTGTTTATTGAAGGCAGCTTTAAGAATATTGTGATTACCCTTGGATGTAGGAATAAGGCTAAGGGAATGGAATTGGGTCTTACCTGTGCCGTGGTGGAGCTGAACGAGGACTAAGGTTAAGGGAGAAAGGGTCCTCTTACTAGGTAGATGTCGCTTTATAGCAAAATGGACTTCTTACTGAGATTCTTCTACATGTCACAATGCCTGGGTCCTCTCATTTCTTGTCATTTCCCTGCTGGAAAGCATGCCAGCATTCTCCAGAAAACAGGTGAAACAATGTGACTTGCTGTTCAATGTACAGAACTGATTCCTTTGGTCAGTCTGACAGCTCACTCTTGCTCTCCTCTCTTCCTAAAACTAGAGCCACTTTGATATACATCTTGCCAGAGAAACAAGTTGCATGGCTTCTTCACTATTCAAGGAGTGTCCACAAAGCTTGGGAACGTGGAGAGACCTGGGAGTTCATGTCTAAGGAAATTTTCAATTGATCCTTCCAGTTGACCTTTCCTTTGTTCGCACTACACTTAGCCTCATCTTCTGAGCTCTTTCTAGGATCTACAGGGAAATTTTATCTCACTTTCCTGTGGAATTCCTTCTGTTGACACTTTCAGCTCCATCTTCTTTGTTTGCAGGGCTGAGCATAGAAGCCAGGCCCTGGCCTGTGCTGGACAAGCACTCTACAACTCAGCTACACCGCATCTTTTTTTAAAAAAAAATCAGTTGAGTCTAATCTGCAGCTTCCACAAATTTGTTGACATCTTTCACTTGCTGGTATCTCTTCTTGTCCCTTTGTTCCTTCAGGTTTATGTATGTTTTTTTTTTCCTTTACTTTAGTAGTATTTCAAAGGGGATGGCTATGAATGAACATTTGTGTTGCCTCTGCTGTGGTTATTTACATGAGAAATATAACTTGCAAATTAAAAAAAAAAAAAACTAAAAAAACTGCCAGATCCTAGAGGACAGGCTCCTTCCCAGTTGACCCACTCCATCCACCATTTGCAGCAAGAGGAGCCCTGATGGTCAGGAGGAATTGACAGGTTAGACATGTGCTTCCGAGGCTGGAGCATAGTTCTCAGTCACTGTGATGGGGCCTCTTTCTGGAGACATTTAAAGTAAATTTGACCAGATCATTCTCTCACTCATTCTTGTATTTGTTTTCATGGAGGATAAAAAAAGAGCATTCTGTTTAGTCTTTGGAAAATGGAAAAGAGATTTGGTTACCATGACTCACGTGGGCTTACGCGGGCTGGGATCCCATACACGTGTCCTGCCAAAGCCACAGTCTGTGACCCACAGAACACAAAGCTGCCTTTTCCCGTGTACCCAGCACCAGGTACACACTAGAA